>ML787844.1:216240-229626 GCA_009831015.1 Picea engelmannii | reverse complement strand
GAAACGTCGACAAGCTATCAAAAGCACTGTGGTTCTTCCGACAATTTCTGAAGAAATATCCATCTAAGATAGTTTCACTAACAAATTAACTAACCTTCATCTCATTATTCCACAAATAATCATGGGTTCTCTAACCATACTTCTAGGATAACTCAATCCGCAAAGCGTCTTCCCGTGAGGGATTTCACCATAAGGGGACCACTTTGGAGTTCATCCATTTCTAGTTATTATCAACCATGACAAGAAAATAATGAGTCATCTTTACATCAAACAAACTTGGGTCCATTACCCAAAACTTTGTGCTATTGGGATTTCTTCAAGGGTTGACATCAATGAAAACCAACCTTAATCAACAATACCCCCCTTTGGCATTGATGGAAACACTCTGATGAAAAACTAAAATTATGTCATGCAATACTGAAGTCATATCACTCATGCTACCCTTGGAAACATGCCTCTGTCCTCTGCATCTCTGTGACCATTTCTCCCCCTGGAACCATGCCTCTTTCCTCTACATCTGATGAATCTCTCCCCCTTTGTCATCAATGAAAAATGTATCTTTCCATCTGAGGTTGCTCCCCTTGACTGAATTGTCCTCTTTATGGTGCTTACTCATGTACATATAAGACATATAAGATAAGAATTCAAAAGAATTTATTTTGGAGTATAAATAACTTTGAGTCTATGGCAAAGATACTCAAAGGATTCCCGTGGAAGTGGTTTTGTAAAAATGTCTTCCAATTGTTCTTTTGTGCCCACATACTCAACTTTGATGTTCTTTTCTGCAACTTGTTCTCGTAGAAATTGATACTTGATTGGAATGTGCTTTGCTTGGAGTGCATCACCGGGTTCTTTGAGATACTGATGGAACTTGTATTATCACAATACATTGGAATGGGCTCATCATACTCAACCTGTATATCTGTCAAAGTTTGTTTCATCCGAAGAAATTGTGTACAACATGATACTGCTGCAATATACTCTACCTCGGCTGTAGATAGAGATACTGATGATTGTTTGTTTATTATCCATGATACTAAACATTCACCCAAGTAGAATGTTTCTCCACTGGTGCTTCGTCAGTCATGAATACAACTTGCCCAATCTGCATCTGTGCAGGCAATAAGAGATAGATCCTTTCCTTTTGGATACCATAATCCAAACTCTTATGTTCCTTTGAGATATCTGAAATTTCTCTTCACTGCTAATACATGTGATTCCTTTGGTGCTGCTTGAAATCATGCCACCTGTCCAACTTACTGCATTACATCTGGTCTAGATGCTGTCGCATATAGTAGGTTTCCAATCATTGACCTGTATTGCCTCTGATTTGTATAATTTGAATCATCATCTTTGCTTAACTTGCAACTGGTTTGCATGGGAGTGATAACTGGTTTGAAATCTTCCATTATGAACCTCTTTAACATTTCTCTGATATACTTGGTTTGAGAAATAAAAATTCCTTGGTTTCTTTGATGTATCTGAAATCCCAGAAAGAAGGATAGTTATCCAAGTAATGAAATTTCAAACTCATTTTTCATATCCTTTGCAAATTTCTGGCTTAACCTGTCATCATCACTACCAAAAATAATATCATCAACATAAACTTCAATTAATAAAATATTACCTTGACTTACCTTGATGTAGAGGTTGTTGTCTGCACTTCCTTTTCTGAACCCTTCCTTTTGTAGATATTTATCTAGTCTAGAGTAACATGCTCTAGGATCCTGTTTTAGACAATACAAGGCCTTCTTTAATTTGCACACATAGTTTGCATTCTCTAACAACTAAAATCCTTCTGGTTGTTTAATGTAGACTTCTTATTCAAGTTCCCCATTCAGAAAAGATGATTTTACGTCCATCTGATACACTTCAATATTTTTGGAGCATGCATAAGATAAAAGAAAACAGATTGCTTCCATTCTGGCAACTGGGACAAATGTCTCTTCAAAGTCGATTCCTTCAATCTATGCATATCCTTTACATACCAATCTAGATTTGTTCCTTGTAACCTATCCACCTTCATTCAATTTATTCCTGAAAACCCATTTTGTGTCGATTACATTCTTATTCTTTGGTATTGGAACCAATTCCCAAGTGTCATTTTTCTCTATTTGATCCAATTCTTCATCCATGGCCTTATTCCAAAATTCATCCTTGCTAGCTTCTTCAAAACAGTTTGGTTAAATTGTAGATAAGAGTGTTAGGTGTGTTTGTTCTGGTGAACAAATTCTTCTTCTAATCTCAACTCCTGCATCTTTGTTTTCAACAATCTGATCAGAAGGATGATTCTTTTGTACTTGTCTACTAGGTGTCTTTGGAGATACTTGCTGAACTTGATCTTCTGCTTCTGTCGGATTCTCTTCATCTTCCTCTTCTACTTCTTTTCATCTTCTGCTTCCTTTTTGAAAGACTGTTCCATTGATTCATTTTCTTCTTCCTTTGGTTCTGGTTTGCCTATTTCATTAATTGTTACATTGATGTTTTCCACAACTTTGTTCAATCTCAGATTGTAACACTTGTATGCTTTCCTTGTACTTGAGTAACCAGCGAGTACTCCTTTGTCCACATGAGAGACAAACTCTCCCTTTCCGCCATCTTCTCTTTTGATGTAACATTTGCTTCCAAAAACTCTGAAGTGCTTCACATTTGCTGGTCTTCCTTTCCATAGCTCGTAGAGAGTTTTGTCAGTGTTATTTATGAGAATTACTATTTTGAATGTGAAATGTTGTATGCACTGCCTGTGTCCAAAATATATCTTCCAATTTGGAAACCAATCATTGTTCGAGTCATTTCCTGTACTGTCCTGTTCTTTATTTCAACAACTCCATTTTGTTGAGGTGTCCTAGCAATGGAGAATTGTCTTTTTATTCCATGGTTGTTGTAGTAGTCCATAAATTCCTTTGAAGTGAACTCTCCTTCATTATCAGATCTCAAGCATTTGATTTTTGAATCCATTTCATTTTCAACCATTTCCTTGTAGATCTTAAAGTTTTCAAAAACTTTTGACTTATTCTTGAGAAAGCAAACTGTCGTCATTCTTGTATAATCATCAACTAATAACATAAAGTATTTCTCACCTTTTAAACCCTTTGTTGTAGTTGGTCCAACTAGATCAATGTGCACAATTTCCAGTGGTCTTGTCATTGAATATTCCTTTGATTTGAACCTGGTCTTTGTTTTCTTTCCTTGTTGACAATGCTTGCATAAAGTGTTGGTTGGTTTTGTGATCTGGGGAATTTCTTTGACTACTTCTATTTTGATGACTTTGACAAGGCTATCAAAATGTATGTGACCCATTCTTCTGTTCCATAGCCAACTTTCATCTTCCTTTCCTAGACAACACTTTTCATTTCCAATTTCACTTAACACATATATGTTGCTCGAAGTTCTTACAGCTGTAGCAATCAATTTTCCCGAGCCTTCTCTTCTTATCTCACAATTTTGTGAATCGAAAGTAACTTTATGACCTTGGTCACACATTTGACTCACACTTAGAAGATTAAGTTTCATATATTCTATTATTAGAACATTTTATGCCTTTGTATTCTTGTTCCCAATTTTGACTGTGCCTTTTCCAACGATTTTAGCTGAATCATCATTTCCAAAGGAGACTGATCCATCTCTTTCCTTTCTTAATGTAAGAAACCTGTCTCTATCACCTGTCATGTGTTTTGAACAACCACTGTCAACATACCAACCACGTTTCTTCTACTTATCTTGTAGAGTGAGTGTACATTCTTCATTGCTATATTGATTCGTCTTTCTTATCCATGTCCTTTTCTGAGGTTCCTTTCTGTGACTGTTGTTATTCTGTTGCGGTTCTCTAGGAGGGACTGCCATTCTGCAATCTTTGGCCATGTGTCCAAAGTTGTTACATTTGTAAAATTCCACTTCAGTGCTCAAAGATTCAAACCTATTGTAACTTCTTCTCGGTGTTTCACTAGGCCTTATTGGATAACCCTTTTGTGTATGACTTTCAAAGTTATTTATGTTCCTGTTGTTAGCTCTGCAATTCACAACTTTATGTCCAAAATTATTACATGAATAACATAAACCAAAAAATATAGTTTGATACCTGTGAGTTGAAGATCTTTTGAAAGGAGGTGCTCTTATGAATCCTTCTTCTTCTTGAGGTATATCTGTCTATTGTTGATTATGGAATCTAAATCTTCTCGATGGAGGAGTGTCCCTGTAATCTTCCTTGTATATCTTCCTATCCCCTTTGATTGTTTCTGCATAGATTTTTAGATATGTTTCTTGCTCTGTTGTTTTGGAGCTTGATCCATTTTCTAACTGATTGTATCCAAGTCCAGACTTGTCAAGATGAGATTTTTGTCTGCTGATAATGTCATCCAAAACTTTTGAGCTATTCTACATATTTTTCTTTTGAATATCCTTTCTTAATGTGACAATCTCTGCTTCCAATTTTTCAATGATATTGTCCTTTTCTTCTAGTTGTTCTTTGAGTGCTTCTTCAATTATTTTATCTTCTTCTATTTGAACCTTCAAATTTGTGATCATTTGTTATAGTTCTTGAGTGTCTTCCTTCTTGTCTAGTTCCTCTTGTAGTTTTTTGTTTTCTCTTCTGATAAATTCTATGACACACATCAATTCTTCTCGGTAGTCAACTTCTGCCTCTTCAATTTCTTCTTCGACTTCTTCATATTATTCTTCAGCTTCTTCATATTCTTCTTTGGAGTCTTATTTATTAGAGTCTTCTACTTCCATGAATAGAACTCTTCCCGTCTCACTTTCATTGACTTCATCTTCATCTGATGATGAGATGTCTTCTTTGGTGCATAAGCTTTTCTTGAAAACTTTCTTTGTAGTTCTTTTGCCTTTATATGTTTGTTTTCCTTTTGAGTAACCTTCATCATTTCTGTTTTTCTTATGAGCATAATTGTTAGCAAAATGACCAATACCATCACAATTAAAACAAATTAAAGGAAGCTTACCTCTATACCTACAGTCGATTCCCTTATTTAGTCTTTTGACGAAGTTGGCCACTTCTTCATCATCTTCCGAGACGTCACTGTTGCTACTATGTTATTCTTGTTTATTTTCCTTTTACTTTGATCTTTTGTATGATTTAAAAGTTGCTTCTTTTACATCTGTATTTTCTTGTTCAATTCTCATTTCATATGTTGTGAAGATTCCATGCAATTCATCCATGCTTATTGAGTTTAGATATGATCTTTCTTCTAGTGATGATATCTTAGGGTCAAATATCATAGGAAGAGATCTTAGTACCTTTTGAACAATTACAAATTCTTCGATTTCTTCTCCCGATTCTATGGTTTCATTCACTGTTTCATCGAATTGTAAGAAGTAGGCTGCAATATTCTCATCTTCCTTCATAAATATTTTGAAGCTTGTCCCAAATCTCTTTAACGGATTTACAATGTGCAACTTTGGTGAATACCATTTCACTGATACCATTCAGAAGTGAATTTGTGGCTTTGGAATTATTCTGACCGAGTTTCACTGCTTTGTCATTTGTTGGTGAAACTGTTGGTGCTGTGTATCCATCTACAATTGATTGCCAAATTTCAAATCTATGTGCCTGTATATATGCCTTCATCCTTATGCTCCAAAAAACAAACTTTTGTCCATCAAACTGTGGTATTCCATTTTTATACAAGTTGTTTCTCTCCATGATCTACCTTTCAGTGGTTAAACTGATTTTTGAAGGAACCTGCTTTGATACCAATTGTTGGATTACTGATAGGGGGGTTGAATCAGTAATAGAGAAATTATAATCCCTTTTGAACCAAATAATCCAAGTGTTATATAAATGTAGAATTATCATCCAATAATGAGAAATTAACAAATGAATAATCATACACATACACATTACACCAGTTCTTTACGTGGAAACCCAAAGCGGGAGAAAACCAAAGAATTGTTTTTCTTATATGTCTTGAAGAATTACATTCATTGGAAGCACCAACTTCCTTTGTTTTCCAGCTACAATTGGAAGGAGGCTCCAAACCCCTAGTTTCTCAGGCTACAACATGAGGGAAGCTCTAAATCCCTAAATCTTTGGCTACAACCAGAAGGAGTCTACAACCCCCCTATGTTCTCCGGATACAACCAAAAGGTGGCTACAACCACTTGTCCTTGCCCCGTCCAACAACCCTTAAGTAGAGGTAGAATGATGGAACCACTTCCACACTATCACTGTGAGATATACTGCTATAAACCTGTACCAATAAACATAAACCATGCATCAACCATGCATCGACCTGTACCTCAACCTGTAATTAACCTGTACCATAAACAAGTGCATCAACCATGCACCAACCTGTACCAAACAACCTGTAATAAACCTGTACCATAAACAAGTGAAACCAACCATGTACCAAGTATGTACCATTCATGTGTCAACTACTCATCAACTATGACTCATTAATATGTACCAACATTATCAACTATACACCTCATGTATGTGCCAACTCATTAACTACTTGTCTCAACCATGTACACAACATGTACCTTAACCAAAATCCCTCATCAATTTCATCATCGAAATATGATTTGTAACTCTGTAATAGACCTATTTTATATGATCACATACCTGCAAACCTTCCTTAACTTTAACAACAAGAGACTAACATTTTCATCAAACTTTTCTTTAGTCTCACATGACTAGTTTTGGATTAGTCAACAACCCTAACTTGAAATAATCGTAAATTTGTACCTATAATGAATAAATATCTTAAACTGATACACAATTTTCTACAATGTGTTTTATGCAATTATTCTAGGTGTCACTACTTGGAACCTCTCAGAAAATGATTTATAGCAAAAATGACATACCTTGCTGAATTCTGGCTTATTCTAGAGAGTGACCTTGTAGAGCGTGCCCCACATGGAATATTTGTTGAATAGATCTGAAAATGATACAAAGAATAATACATAATGTACTATAACCAACAAATTTTGTTTTATTAAATTTGGATCTATGAAGAAGTTATTACGTTTTTTCTCGAAACACCTGTTTTAGACTAGTTTCAGGACTAGCCACAAATCCTATTTTCCACGGAGCGTAACTCCAAAAATACAACGACCCACAAGATGAATTTTTTACCACAGATACTTGGATATGTTTCCTCAATGGCATAGACGTTTCACAGTCTGAATAATTCTGTAAAAAAAGTTATTGTGAAAATGGTTAGATGACTTGTAAATAACATACCTTAGAAAGCATCATCAAAAGAATTTATCCTTCCTTGAATTCCGACCTTCTTTTCTTCACTTCCCCTCAGAAATTCGGCTTAGATATCCTTTGGTTACCTAAGAAACCTATATATATTCAATATTCTCAAGTGTGATCTGAAATGAGAGAGCCTTGCCTCTTATTTATACTCTCCAAGTAGCTTCCTTAAAAACATCTTCTATGTCACTTGTCCACTTTCCTTATTTTAGGGTTAATCCACTTCTAATTTATCCATTAAATTTATTATTTAAATAATTAATTTTTATTCAATTTGAATTATAGTACACTCATCACTTCACTTTATTATTTACCTTCTAAAATATCTTAAACCACTTTGATTACTTTGACCGTTTTGGGCTTCTAGATGACATATGAGGGTCCTCCAACTTCGTAAGGCCATAACTCTCAAACAGTGAGGAGTTATGTGACGTTCCACAAACCACAAGAAATGGAATGAAATGTAATATCCATATAGAATAGTATTTCCTACAAATATATCAAAACTCATACCATTATCCATCAAATAAACTTGGGTCCATTACCCAAACCTGGGTTCTCCAACTTCTCATGGCCATAACTCTCTAACCGTGAGGAGTTATGTGACGTTCCACATACCACCGGAAATGGCATGGAAAACACTATACATATATTATAGTTTCACTGACAAATTCACTGACCTTCATCTCATTATTCCACAAATAAGCACGGGTTCTCTAACCATACTTCTAGGATAACTCAATTCGCAAAGCGTCTTCCCGTGAGGGCTTTCACCATAAGGGGACCACTTTGGAGTTCATCCATTTCTACTTATTATCAACCATGAAAAGAAAATAATGAGTCATCTTTACATAAAAAAAAATTGGTTCCATTACCCAAACCTTTGTTCTACCGAGCTTTTTTCAAGGGTTGACATCAATGACAACCAACCTTAATCAACAAAATTTGTATTGAGGAATATAAATAAAATTGATGAATTTTCATGTCATTTTTACAATGTCAGTTTGAAATATGTTGAGAAGATCAAAGGTTTTGACCCAAGAAAAACATTTATTGAACATATGAAATCAATAGGGTTTAGTAATTATTTAATTCAAATTTTTTTGAGTGAAGAAGAAGAAATCCATAGCCAGAACACTCATGCACATGATACTTCCAATATGGAAACATTACTCAACAGCAAAGATCATCATAAAAAAAGGAAAACATTCTAGTGAAAGGAGTGCTCAATATCCAATTGTCACTCTGAAATATACTACATCTAGGAGCAATGCTCCAGGGGCCCACCTAGTTAAGAAGTTTATCAACAATAGCTCTAGTGGAGGAGGATATAAGAACCCTCCCTCCGAAAAAATTG
Organism: Picea engelmannii; assembly: GCA_009831015.1. Taxonomy (NCBI): domain Eukaryota; kingdom Viridiplantae; phylum Streptophyta; class Pinopsida; order Pinales; family Pinaceae; genus Picea; species Picea engelmannii. The sequence continues at coordinate 221,050 of ML787844.1, read as the reverse complement.
AAAATTTTCACAAACTTCCTGTAAGAAAGGAAATAAAAACTCCATTACAGGAGGAGGAGAACAATCTCTTAGAAAATTATATTCAAAGTTTCTCTTTGGAAAATATAGAATTGGAAGCAGATACTGAAAAAATATTTCCTAGAATAGAACAACATGAGCATGTTGTTCAACAAAATACTACATTGGAAGTTGTCGGGAATGAAATTTTCAGTGAATAATAATCCTTTACTATTCAGAGTGTTGTTTTTGATAAAAATTCTAAAACTTTAATATTGGAAAGAAATAATCAGATAAATAAGAAAGGAATATCTCGCTGAGAGCTTGACCTTAAGTATATGCGACCATCTCAAATTTCCAAAATTCATAAGGAAACCGAGGATGCCTTCAATGATTCTATCGATGGTTTGGACGCTGAGAATTCCAGGCTAAAGGAAAAAATCAAAGAATTGGAAACTTCCCTGATGCCTCTTCCCATTTTTTCTATCCCTTTAACAATGATAAATCCAACTATATCAGGTACCAAATTCAAAGGATCATCAATTTTGCTTAAGTCTTTTCGAAATTATGTTGAGAGGAATATTAAAAAGAGAATGTCACTCGTAATGGAGGTCGGAGAAGTCCCTAAAAATATTGTTGCCTTTTGTTTAAGAGCGCATGCATTCCATGAATATCTTCAGGATGAATTAAAAAATGAAGAAGGGTTTTATATAGACGTTGTCTTACCATTTGGAATAAAAGTTTCATCTATGATAGAGGCAAAGAGGAGAGAAGAATATTTTCCTTTGCCCAGTCGAATTAAACAGTTGAATATCTACTGGATAGAAAGGATTAAAAATCTAAGAGATATTGTTCAAACGTACAGTGAAGTCATAACAAAGAGAGAAGAATTATTCAAAAGGCTTACATAAATAGACTTAGCAGGTAGGACTGGAAAAGTTCAAGATCCCAAATTAATTTTTAATTCAATGTTTATGACAAAGAAACAATTGGATGAACATGTGGAAATAATGAAGGGATTATTGAATGAAAAATTCAATAGTGTAATTGAGTATGGTGAAGAAGAAATTGATAATTGGCTTATTGATTACTCTATAAAAAATCAAGACATTGAAGAATCAATCCATGGTATTTATCATGATCTAAGAGATTTAGAAGGAGAATTATTTAATATCAAATTAGACATGAGATAAATGTTGCACCCATGAAAAATTATATGGAATATTGGTTTAAAAGAGAAATTGATAAGTTAACTAAAGAAGGCCAAGAAACGACAGTTGGGACAGTTCCAGAAACCGTCAACGAGGAGAATAAAAGGGCAACAACAAGCAAGTGAAGAGTTAGAGACACCATCATACTCTTGTTTCTCTGCATCTACCCACCTTCTTCCTTCTACAATTTATTTCCTTGTACATGTTTAATTTTATGGTTCGCGAGAACCCTAATCCCAGTCCTTTGGAAAAACACCTTTTAAATTTCAAAGCATTATAACATACTCTATTATTTTTAGAAATCCCTAGAGAACTAATTCAGGATTAGTTTTGACCGTATTTTATAACTCTGAGCTCTGAGTATAAAGTATTTTAAATTGATCCATCATAATCTTGTTTTGAGCTATGCAAGTATTTACTCTATAAAAGTTCTCTTATGCATCTGTACCATCTTCTTTTATTTTTATGTGTGATAAAAAATATTTATTTTCGCTATGATGGATGTGAGGAAATTGTGTTTATATTCTGCAATGTGTGATGTGTGAGGTTCCTAGTCCTTTCTTAGGAATTAGATTAAAATAAATATTTTATCTTTCAACATTTTTATCTTTCTTTAAGCATAAATATATGTTACACATTATTTTCGTCACCCTTATGACCATTAATGATGTAAACCTATATGTTGCCTTCAGAGGGGTCAGTAGCCTGAATTCTTGAAGAAAGAAGGGAGAAGAACTTTGCTTGAGAGAAGAAGTTGTGCTTTCCTCTGTAAAAACCCTATTTTGGAGGATTTCTACAGGTTGCTCTATATGCAGGGTGCGGAAATGACTGATTTCCGCACCTTTCTCTATATTTGGGTTGCGGAGTTTCCGCAAGTTTCTCTATAGATGGGGTGCGATGGCCTTCGTACGTGGAAAAAACGAACGTCTTCTCGATGCTTATAGAAGGAGAAGCTTCTATGGTGAGGTGGCCTCTGAATGGTTTGGATCTTACTCACTTTCATGATTTAGTGGGATCATCCTAACCTCCTCACCTTATCCTCTTCAGCTTATAAAAGGAGAAGAGCTCTCATGGAGAAAGTTGGCTTGATTTAGTTGAAATTGGCTTGAGATTGTTAGCTTGGTTAGATTGGCTTTGAGATTTTCTTTTTCAAGATATATTGTGAGTAGCTATCAGATCCATGGTCTCATAATCCTTGGAGCAAGAAGTGTGTGGGAAGAAAGGAACTGTTGGAAGGGACCTGACAACATCAAGGCATATGGTTGTATATTTCTTCCACATTATATAATATAATGGCATGTTTCTTTCCCATAAAATCATTCGCATTTTATTACATGACTCCTTGATCACATGTTTAAGTTTTCATTGAATATATTATTGTTGCTTTCACTTTGGTTGGTTCGTGTTTCATTGCAGAATCAATAGGACAAGAGCACCGAAGCGAAGCAGGGACAATAAAGATATAAGGAAGCGAGATTCAAAGGCATGTCATCGATTCCTTCTTTGGTAGTAAATTCAATGATTGTAACTTAGGGAAAGCATCATGTCCTATTTTGTTTTGTTCTAGATCCAGGTGGATCTAGGGAGATTAGTTTATGTCTGCATTCACTGATTTATCCGATAACAAAATTGGCGACTCTGCTGAGGAACATATTGTTTTCCTAGTTTGTCTTGCTTTCTTGCTTTGATTACTTGGTTTATGTTTTCTGAGTCACTGGGAGATCCAACTTGACTCTTTGATTGTTAAACTTCACTAGGAAACCTTCTTAATTTTTAATTTTTTCCATTTTTGTTTGATTTCCGCAGCCTGCTTTGAGGGATAGTGTGGTGACTTAGGATTTTCGCACCCTGCCTGTTTAGACCAATGCAAAAACTCTGCACCCTACCCATATCTAGCCTGTGGAAATCAATGATTTCCGCACTGTGTTATTCTATAGCCTGCGGAAATTGTAAAAAAAATGATTTTTGATGTTTTTTTCTTACCCAGACCTTGGATTTGGTTTTGGGGTGAATTTTTGGGTTTGATTATGATCTGTTTATAGTGTGCTTGACATCTTTGAAACTGATTTTAGCCATCTTTGCTTTGTTTTCTTTTTAAAGATTTAGTCTCTTTCTTTGAGTGTCTTTCAGTTACAAAGCATTGTCTTTTCTTTAGAATCATTTAATGAAAGAATACTTCTTTTTCTTTTTCTGAATGAATCGTGTTAAAAGAGAAACTTAGTTTGGGTTATTTTTGTTTTGAGGTGATTTTCTATTGGTTTTAGTGTCTCTTTGAAACAAAAAATTGTAATTTCTTGTTTTATATTAGATTGGGGGCATCCTTGCATTTGAAGTAGCGAAATTGCATGATTCTTGGCATTTTTTTTGGTCTTAAATTCTGAAATTTTTTCCCCCTCATGGCCGGGGGGGGGGCCATGAATCGTGTATTGGTGTACAATCTCTTTGTATCATTTCTTGAATATATTGATATTTCTGATTTTTAAAATTTTGGGACATTGTGCATATGTGAATGATAAATGTTTTCTCCTTCTCGTAGCATAGCTTTCATTGAAATGAAAAGATTACATCTTCATCTCTTTGCATAAATTTTGATTCGGTCAAAACACCATATTGTCCATGCCATTTTCCTCTTGAGTAACAACATACATAAAATAAAGCGCTTATAAAAATTGATTATACATTTTTTATTTTTTCTGGTAGCAAACCTCCATTAGATTAGTTGTAGGGCTTTGGAATAGGTGTGAAAGATAACTTTCCAAAGCTGCAAACAAACATAGAATCTTGAGTTAGGGAGCGGTGAAATATACTTATTACATTTTGTCCTGGGAAGCCCGTCTAACATAAGGGTCAATCATGAGGTTGCATTGAGATTGGCAGAGTTACTTACCCTGCTTTGTTGGTCTCGGTGTAGAGATTGCGCGTATTATGGGGATCGCTTGAAGGTATACCCACAATGATGAGTGGAAGCCTTTCAAGTTGATTTCAGGCTAGATACCCTGTCTTTGCGCGTGGATCGAACTATCGACTGTTTCCCCAGGAATCACTGTAGTAATTGGTAACCTTAGTGGCCTATTTATCTAGGTTCTTTACACGAGGTGACAGTGGAGGGGTAAGTCTTCACGGTACCAGGAATTGACGTTGGCCAAACTCACTCGGGCTCCTTGGAGGGTATACCCACATTTATGTGTGGGAGATTGCACCAGGGTGTAAGTCCGTTAAGTAGGTCATCAATGTAACTTTTCCACTCGCTCTATATCATCCCCTTCTTACTTTGTTCCCGCGACGTTGGATTTCATCACCACCTAGTGAGTGCCTCATTGTGAGAAGTTTTTTTTTGCTTGCTTGCTTACTAGATTTTTAGCATGTGCTGTTTGTTTTCCCTAGCGGACTCTAGGTTGGATATTTGTTTTAATGGCGTCAGTTCCTGAAATGACCAATGAAGGAACCCCTTCACCAGGGGAAACTTTTGTTTTTCCTTCTTATAGAAACATTGGTCCTCCTCACATCACTACTTTGAGCCTTCCAGGTCTCACAATTGGATTACCGGTATGGTTGTTTTCCACTAAGGTAATCTCGAATGAAGTTAGTGCTTCAGTTGTAAG
>ML787844.1:200720-216190 GCA_009831015.1 Picea engelmannii | reverse complement strand
TCTCGTCATCTTATGAATAACATGTTGATGACCTCCTGTCAACTAGTCAAAATAACCTTGGGAATAAGAAAATTAGAGTCAAGTTTCATTGTAGGTTATGTAGAAGGAGTCATCAAACTCACCTTTTCCCTCGTATGGACGAAGTCTCGAAATTACTGGAAGACATGAGTGTTTCACAGCCTCAACTTCCAGCTGCTTATTGCAAGCTTACTCTCGACCAACTTGTAGTTGATGGAATGATCAATCTGGTTCCCCCGTCGGTGAGTCCGGTTGATCATGTAGTCAATTTGGTCACATCCTTAGTTGAACCAGTTGACAAAGTGGTCGATTCAATCCCATCCTCGGTCGATCCCACTCTCCTGTTAGAGAGTGTAATCTAAGTGGTCGATCTGATCCTATCCTTGGTCGATCCCACTCTCTTATTAGAGAGTTAAACCCAATCGATCGATTCCTTTCCACCTGTCAACCCCATTCTCCCCTTGGAGAATGGAACCCAAATGGTCGATATGATCTTGTCATCAGTCGATCCTACTCTCCCACTAGAGAGTAAACCCGATACTATCCATGTTTTTCTTGTTGATACATAATCTATCGTACCAAGGGGCATTCCTCCTTCTCCCATGGAACCTCCCCTAAGTAATGAAGCCATCATTTTTAATTGGGGTGTGCTAACTAGACCTAGTCTTCCCTCTCACATTCCTTTCCAGATTACAATACAGATTTTTGGTCGGGACGTTCCTCAGACGTTGATAGATGAAGGTGCATCCATTAGTATTTTTTCCTCTATTGCTTGGTAGGCTTTGGGTTGTCCTCAGCTTGCACCGGTTATGTAGAATCTATTAGCTTTTAATAGAAGATCCAATCAACCTTTAGGAACCCTTCCTCAGTTTCTTGTAACTTTGGGAGGGAAAACTGTCTTTATTGATGTCATGGTAGTCCAAGACCCCTTGAATTTTGCTTTACTCCTTGGGCAGGATTATGTCTATGCCATGAAAGCTATTGTGTCCACTCTTTTTCGTGTGATATCTTTTCCTCACGATGGAAAAATTGTGACTATCGATCAACTTTCATTTATCGGTCCTGAATGGATTACATCCCTTAATGGTTTTTATATGTAGACGATATCACCCCTTCCACAAGTCAATTATGTGGCATTGTCTCCCATGCCTTCAGTTGCTGATGCAGCTGAGTCTCTCACTGTAAGCTCCATCTCTTATGACTTAGATCTGGTAGTCGACATGGTGATCTCTTCGGTAGGGATATTGGATCCTAACCTCATTACCCCTATCACGGCCCTCAACATGTGTTCTTTACAGAGTGTCTTTCTTCCATCGAGTGAAGATCTCTTGGAGGCCATGACTGAGTTTTGTCCCTTGACATGGTGTCCTTCTAGAGCACTGTCCTCTTGGAAGCCGTGATCAAGAAGAAGCCTTGAGCATGGTTTTTTGATTTCAAGCTTGTTAAAAAATGAAACCAGAGTTGAGCATAGGTTTTCTGATTTCAAGCTCATTAAAAAATGAAACCAGCCTTGAGCATAGGTTTTTTGATTTCAAGTTCATTAAAAACTGAAACCAGCCTTGAGCATGGTTTTTTAATTTCAAGATCATTAAAAAATGAAACCAGCTGAGGATAGTTTTCACATCTCTGTAGCAACCTCGTTAAAAAATGAAACAAAGCTTATGAGGATAGTTCCCATTTCTGTGTCAAACTCGTTAAAAAATGAAACTGTGGTCTAGGGATTATACCTAGAGTCACGAGCATAGTTCTTCTCATGTGTCAAGCTCATTAAAAAATAAAACAACTTCCCCCTCTCCGTTTGGGTCAAGTCCTACGTATAGTATTTGAAGCTTCATTGCATTCTCCTTTGCAGTTGGATGAAACGAAGCTTGGGGGGCATTTGCCTCAGCCTCTAGAGCTCATGCTGAAGTTAAACCACTAGCTTCTTAAGCTAGGGGCTAAGTACCAACCATGCGAATTCGTGAACCATGCGTTGGGAAGTCACAAGCATAGTTTTCTATGGTTCAAGCTTGTGTAAAAATGAAACCACCTACCTCAAGCATAGTTTCCTCTGGTTCAAGCTTGTGTAAAAATGAAACTAGGTCCAAGCATAGTTTCGGCTAGTTTTAAGCTTGTGTAAAAATAAAATCTATCCGAAGCATAGCTTTGTTTTGTTTTAAAGCCTGCGTAAAAATGAAAACAATCCCGAGCTTAGTCTTTGTTCTTTATCATGCTCGTAAATACATGAGAATAAGTTACCGATCTTAGTCTTTGTTCTTTCTCGTGCTCGTAAATACATGAGAATAAGTTACTGAGCTTAGTCTTTGTTCTTCCTCATGCTCGAAAATAAATGAGAATGTAATCGAGTATACTTTTATCACTTTTTCAGACTCGTAAAGGTTATATGAAAAAGGAACCCACTGGAGTTCCCTTTAATCTGTTTTCAGACTCTCTAAACATGAAAATATTTCCGAGCGACCTTGTTCTTTTCACGCTCGTTAAAGTATTAGAAAGAACATTTGTTGAGCGATAGTTTATCTCTTTTTCGGTATCATTAGACTAACTTACGAAAAAGGAACTGAGAGAGTTCTCTTTAAGTGTTTTTCAGACTCTATAAACATGAAAAACCCCTGAGTTTTCTATCTTTGGACTCATTAAACAAACATCGAAAGACCCACATGGGACTGAACCACTCCTTTCTAGGGTTCGTTAAACATACTCCGAGGGACTCGTCTGAAGGCTGAGCTTACATTACAAGCATATGTTATCCTCCTCAAGCTTACGTAAAATTAAAGAGGTACTCGCCAGAAATGGTGGGGGAAAATTGGGAAAGAAATGTGTCTAAACCTATATTCCATGGAAGAGTCACCTTTGAACATGACACCCTTTCACTCTCTTTGTGTCTAGGTCGGAAAACCCGCTTGTCTCTTGATCATACTCCTTTATAAGATTACCAATCGGTATGTGATCCTTGTTGTTGAGTCAGTGTTTCCAAGACAGTTGTCGTGTTGTCAATATGTTCAAAGAGAAGTTCAACCTAGAAAGCCTTCTATTGTGTCAGTCATTTTTGTAGTCCTTAAGCCTTCTATTGTGTCAGCCATCCCTGAGTCAATCCTAAATCATTTGCTACTCTAATCTACTTCAAATCTTGTTACCCGTTTCGTGTCATTGATGGAAGATACATTAAGGCCTTCCTGTGATGTGTCTTTTCCTGTCGACTTCAACTCATTATCCAGGTATTAGACTTAGAAATTGATTGGTACCTTGGAACTTGCATGCCTCAATGGAAGGTTTCCTCACTTTCGACAGTGGGTTTTCATTATTGACCCCTGATCGGGAGATTCCGTTGAGTGTTCGACTTCAGCTCATTAATTCACATTCGTTGGATTGTACTAGAGTACCTTGGGAGTCGTTGACATTAATGGTGATTTCCCTCGCACTTGTTAACTATATACACTAATGACCGATAATCAAGTGGTTTATACCATGTTCGACTTCAACACATGTATTCACATGGTTAGATTCGTACCATAGAGTGGTGGAGATGAAGGCCCTAGATCTTTTCTGATAGATTCAGGTTACATTGGAGTATATTCAGTTTGTACTGTTGCATAGATCCACATTGTATGTCTCATGGCTATGTTCAAATTTGAGTCTTTAACACATAGATCCATAGTGTATTTTTGGTGGCTATGTTCAGATTTGAGTCATAGTGGCATGGATCCACAGTGTATGTTTGGTGTCCATGACCTATTTTACTTGACATTGATATTTTTATGTCGACATTTATGCTTTGATTCATTTGTATTCTAAGTATGGGAATGCCTACCTCAGTGATGATATATTATTGTACTGTATTTCTTTGTTTGTTGGTAGGTTTCCGACCGACATGTTCCTTGTTCCCTACACACACTCGACAAAGTATTTCAATTATCACTCTGTTCTAACTTCATACTTTGGGGGGATCTCTATTACACATTATTTTCGTCACCCTTATGACCATTAATGATGTAAACCTATATGTTACCTTTAGAGGGGTCAATAGCCTAAATTCTTGAAGAAAGAAGGGAGAAGAACTTTGCCTGAGAGAAGAAGTTGTGTTTTCCTCTGTAAAAACCCTATTTTGGAGGATTTCCGTAGGCTGCTCTATATGCAGGGTGCGGAACTGACTGATTTCCGCACCTTGCTCTATATCTGGGTTGCGGAGTTTCCGCAGGTTTCTCTATAGCTAGGGTGCGATGGCCTTCATACGTGGGGAAAACAAGTGTCTTCTCGATGCTTATAGAAGGAGAAGCTTCTATGGTGAGGTGGCCTCCAAATGGTTTGGATCTTACTCTCTTTCATGATTTAGTGGGATCATCCTAACCTCCTCACCTTATCCTCTTTAGCTTATAAAAGGAGAGGAGCTCTCATGGAGAATGTTGGCTTGATTTAGTTGAATTTGGCTTGAGATTGTTAGCTTGGTTAGATTGGATTTAAGATTTACTTTATCAAGATAGATTGTGAGTAGATATCAGATCCATGGTCTCAGAATCCTTGGAGCAAGAAGTGTGTGGGAAGCAAGGAACTGTTGGAAGGGACCTGATAACATCAAGGCATCTGGTTGTATATTTCTTCCACATTATATAATAGAGTGGCATGTTTCTTTCCCATAAAATTATTCTCATTTTATTATATGACTCCTTGATCACATGTTTAAGTTTTCATTGAATATATTATTGTTGCTTTCACTTTGGTTGGTTTGTGTTTCATTGCAGGATCAATATCACAAGAGCACAGGAGCGAAGCAGGGACAACAAAGATATGAGGAAGCGAGATTCAAAGGTATGTCATCGATTCCTTCTTTGGTAGTAAATTCAATGATTGTAACTTAGGGAAAGCATCATGTCCTATTTTGTTTTGTTCTAGATCCAGGTGGATCTAGGGAGATTAGTTTATGTCCGCATTCACCGATTTATCTGATAAAAATATAAGACCATCTTAAGGTCCTATATTATTTCTAGATCTAAAGTTATTAAAGAATACCATAAGCCAAAGATGAGTACCACCTTTATAAAAATGTAGGAGGATTCATATCCTTGTGAGGTTGTCATTTCGGTCCTAACAGATTCAAGTGTGAACACCCATGTAGAATTCGAGGTTTCTGGTAAGGGTTAGTTCATATTGTTTTAGTTTTAATGGAAAGTTTATGGAACAATATCAAAATAAAGCTTCTTCTATTATGGTATACCAGAAAGTAATTTGACAATTATTTTGATGAACTTGTTTGGTAATATTATTCAATCCGATACTTTATGTTAGCTATTTTTCAAATAATTTTTATGATTTTAATTTATTCTCCTCTATACAAATGATATACAAATAACGATGATGAGGATGATTAGAAAAATGGATATGTACATCAACAAATTCTGTATAACAAAAGGCCTTAGCAATTCTATTGATGAGAGACTTATATTATTGATCCTCCTCCTCCCCCTCATTGTCATCTAGTGTATGCTCCAGAGATCAACTATTATGTTAGAGACGCGTATGTGCAATACTAAGTTTGGGCTATAATCAACTCATATATTACTATGATATTATGATGCACTACTTAGGTGCCTACTTAATTTATGTCAAGAACATATTGGGCTATGATAATTTTATTTTATCCCAATAATGCTACATTTGATATCTATATATGTGATATGTGATGATAACTAAGTTTAAGTTTTCATTATGATTTTAAATGGTTTCTAAATATATAAGAATGTAATAAGCAATGTCATGCCTTTCTTCGTTTTTTTTTTTAATTATTATCTAATTACAATTGATCAAGTCTAATTTTATTGTTGGATTGCTATGGTATATGCCTCTTGGCATTAAACCCTGATCATTTTAAACTATTATCCCACATTTCCGTCTCTTTTTACCATATTCTTACAAGTGATTAGCTTACTTGCTATAACTAATATTAATGGACTGCTATTGATTACACATTTGACAATTTAGAAAATTTTAAACTATTATCCCACATTTCTGTCTCTTTTTACCATATTCTTACAAGTGATTAGCTTACTTGCTATAAATAATATTAATGGACTGCTATTGATTACACATTTGACAATTTAGAAATTTGATTAGTTATAWTTTTTTCTTACRTATTTTTTTAATCTTTAACAGTTAGATGCATTTAAAATGCATATCACTATTTATACCAAATACACCTCAATACCACAAAACAAATAAAAAAACATTTTAATTCATTKAAAATAAATAAATCCAAAGCATCCACAGATGGTAGAAATCTGAAAGGTTAAAAGAAAAATAAGAAATGTATGAGTGTCTAAGACACTCAACAAGAAATTCAAAATAATTATTCTTGATCATTTAAAAATGGTAAAACTAAATAAGTATGATCGGTCGTTTAAAAGTGGTAAAGCAACCAAGTCTGTGTTTGATTTTTAATGTACAAAATATCAAATTAATAAAAAACATAAAATATGTAATTAATAAAAAGCATATCTATGTAATAATTCCTACAAACCATAGCAATTTAACAAATTAATATTTAAAATAAAGGAGTTTATATGTAATGCACCAGGCTTTTCAATGTGAAAATTTACTATACATACTTGATCTCCTTGTACGCTATAAATTGGAACCTTATTATGAAGGCAGGGACTTTGCTTTGCAACTATTTCCCCTTTTTATGAAATATATATTCAATATACATTGAAAAAAATAATAACTTTTTTCCAACAAATACTAAGTATGTGATTTCTTCTAAATAACACATTTTTTATTTAAAAATAAATCTTACAAAATTATCATATATTTATTTCTTCATCTTTTCAAGCTTTGAATGATGCCCAAATATTAATTGCATTAACTTTGACAATCATTGGAAATTTATTGGTTCACCACCCTATCAATTCCTATGGGTTATCTTCTTCCCCAAGGACCCCCAAAGCACAACATGGTTGTATGGAGAAACACTTGCTAATAATGATTGAAGGTTGAAGTCGTGTTGGCAACAATAATGTAATTTCTATTTGTTTGTAAGCTGTCTACACAGGATTTCTAAATTTGCATTACTCATCATGAGCAATGACACTTATCACTTGTCTCTTTTTACATACCTTCCTCTCCATTTTGTTTTCATGACTGTAAGCATGAAAACTTGTAGCTGGTATCCACACTTGAGCTCGATTTTTGATCAAAAGGAAAACTATTTATATCGGTCTATTGTCGAATTGTCGTCTTTCGCTTTGAACTTGATGGTTTTCCTAGTTTATAACCCCTTGGTCTTAAATGAGCCTTGGTTACATAAGTATAAAACCTCCACTCATTTAGTATTTGATTAATATCAATGGAGTTTTGATTCATAACATTTTTTAATGGTTCAATGTTTATTTGATACATTAATCTTTGTGATCAAGTCGTGGATATGCATACTATTGTTTTCAACTATTTTGATCCTTATGTGTACCAATATGCCAAGGTGTTATTTTAAGTACAACGTGATATTATTAATCTATATGGCCTCAGGATTCATGACCTCTTTCCCATGCGCGATGATTAACACTCTTGCCTACCATTTCGAATTGTCTTTGCATTGCATTGAGGAAACTCAGGAGTATGGCTCTGTGTTTTTTCTATCGAACCCTACCTCTGATTTCCATGTTGATTCCCTACTATTAGCCATGGCTCCTGTGGTGAGGATTGAGCCCAATGGCATCCAGACCTTGTTATCGTTTGACAATGCCAAAGATGACTTAGAAAGGAACGACTGGCGTGCGTTTATTGAAAAGTTTGAGGGTTTCAATCTAAGGGTTGCTCAAGAGTTCGTGTTGGCATTCGACGGTTGTAGATCAAAAATAGGTCTGTGCAGTTGGAAGTAATTGAAGACTTCTTAAAGATAACCCCGTAATTTCCTCCCAGAGACACGTTTTTGCATGAGTGATTCTGAGCAAACGGTTTTGAATTAGATCAAACCCTTGAAAACCCAGAACTAAATGAGCCCTTTTACCTTCATCGTGGGCAGTTTCCCCATAAATTGGGTCATTACAGAGATATAGCACGTCGTTTAGAGGTCAAATCTCAGATTTTCTCTGTGGTTGAAAGGTGCATTTTGGTCTGTTTGCAATTGTTGAAATGTTCATTACCTCTCTAGGCCTGTGCCTCAGAACCCCTCTCACCCGTCCAACCTTGTGCCTCAGCCTCCTTATGTGAACCCTTGATCAATCCGAAGCATTTTCAACTAGTCTGTCAACAAGTTATACATCTACAGGACCTGTGATATTTAAAAAAAAATGTGGAAGCAACTACAACTATCATAATTTCCAAATTTTCTTGACATAATTCGGTTTGTAATTTGAGGTATGAATTAGTTAGCATAATCATTTGTTGCTTTTAGAGTAGGATATCTGGTTTGATTAGATAAACTTTTTTTATTATTGGAATTAGTTTCTTTTATTTTTCAAGATTGCATGTGCTATTTTAACTAGCTACAGATTCTGTAGCTAGTTACAAAAATTCGAATTACTTGTTTTATAACTGAAAGTACATCTGAAATCTTTTTATTTTTATTTGTTTACAGGAACCCATGATTTCTAATAATATTTGAAGCACTGTTGGCATCTCTCTGCCATACTATCTTTATGTTTTTAGTTAATAGATTAGGCTGTCAGTTTTGGTATCAAATCTGGGAGGTTGCATCCCCCACATTTTTTGGAATAGATCGGATGTTATCAATAGGAAACGTTTTGTTCCTGGATCCTATATAAATATGTTGTTTTGTAAACTTGAAACCATCGTTGTCTGGGGGAAAAAAACTATGGATTTATGATTGACAGACTTGAATATAAGATGATATTTGCACAGCTTTAGCTTCTATATATCGTGTTTTTATTCAAGTTATGATCATTTCGATTTGTAATTAGATTGTGACTACTTTAGATATCATGGTTTATTTCTGATTGGCATAATGAAATTTATATGATATCCATGTTTTATGTCCCATATATTACATACAGTAACTGCTATGTTCAAATTTGAGATTAGAAGATTCATCTTCTTTATTCATTGAACATTTATACACAAATTTTCACAGCAAGATTTATCTCAATGTGACCATTTGTGAAATTATAAAATTGTTGTTACTACATCTCTTATATGTTCTTTCATTCACATTCAATAATTACTACTTCGCGTTTACGAGAAGAAGTCGTAAGATCTGGTGTGGGTTGGCCTCATTAAACAACAAAATTGGATGCTTTGCAAAGGACGAATAGGAGATGCGATTACAGGTTAGTTTACTCGTTTTATTTTATTAGCTTAATTAATATAGTAATTTCTTGTAATATAAACACATTTTACTATTTGTTATATTTTTTTTTCAATTAGACAGTTGGTTATTTCATTTCTGGTGTACAAACATTATAAAAAATAAATCAAAAAGTCTGAACGATAGTTCTGCTGTCGTTAAATAAATCAATTCATATTTGATTTTTGCAGATTTAGATTAAAATTTGCATTCTGTAAATGTTATACATATATTAGAGATATAATCATTTGGATACATTGTACATATAATAAGTGAGCTATTTTATAAATATTAGTTAGCAAACTATAAGCATATATTAGATTTGTATATAGTCTTCAGTGAGTATTTTCCATTAAGTTATTTTATCTTTTTTTAGTTTTGTCTTTTACTTTCTTAGGACTTAGATCAGCTAACGGAGCCGCTAAACCCGTCGGAGTGGATTAATCCAAACGGCTTGGGTTAAGTAGACAACCCCGAACCAGATTCACTCCTCCAGTTGACGAGCAGTCAATTTCGCCAGTCAACAAGTTGTCAAGCTTAAAAATATCCCCACTTCTTTTGCATTAGCCAATAGACCAAAATCTCAACAATATCAAGTAAAAATCATTTCAACATTCCAATATCTATCAAGCCTTAAGGTGCATCACAAGTCTTTTATTTTAATCCCAAGCCCTCTGTAACAACCCCTCCGTTACGACTTGGAAAGAGAATCATAAAAGGTAATTTTTTTATTGTTATTTTGCATTAGGAAAATAACGTCAACAACATAAATCATAGCAATGCAAAATCAACGACATCATAAGTAAAATCATTATCATATACTCAACATTGAAATCAATAAAGACACATTCAACGCATCAACAAAAAGGATAGTGACACATAAACATAAATAGTGTCATCGCTTAACACATCACAATCATCTTGAAATAATCTATAAAAAATGACCAAGAAGATAATAAATATTAAAATGACTATGCTCGCAACCTACCCTACAAGATTAGGACCTCGAGGACACATAAGCAATGCTCAATCCCATGATCCAATTTATGTTTACCATTTAAGGTCTCAGGGCTGGCGACTGTTCTAAGGAACAAGGAGGTGTCTCCATCCCACTAACAATCAATTCCAACATCAACTAGATCAATCAATCAATCCTAATCATCAATTAATCATGGTGCAAGGGTAATCATCATATTTATCAATCATACATCAACAGTTAATTCATGGCACCCGTGATATCAAATTCTAACAATCATTCATCAACATTAAATATTCGTTGCACGCGAGAGTAAACAAGCCCTAGAACAATCACATGTCAACTTAATTAATGGCGTGAGAGAAAACTAGTTACTAAATTAGTCATATATCGACATAATTTCATGACACAAGATTAATTAACAACTTATTCATGACACAAGAGTGATCAACATTAAATTCAAAGGTGCAAGAGAATGTAAATACTTCATCAATCATACAACAACAATGGTTGAGGCACAAGTACAATCACTTTATTTTTATGGCACAAAACAAAACATCTATTTTATTTCAAGGTGCGAAACAAATTCTATTACAATATACATCACATCATTCAATGGTGCAAGAGTAATTATCAATTATATTCATGGTGCAAGAATCTGATCACATAAATGCAATCATCTGTCACATTAAATTCATTTCGCGCAAGAAGTCTAATGTCTAAAAAATCATTCATTACATCATATTTTCATTGCACGCAAGAAGTCTTATATCTAAAGCCATCATTCATTACATTAAATTCCATTCGCGCAAGAAGTATAATATCTAAACAAACATACATTACATTATATTTTCAGTGCGCGTAAGGAGTCTATTTACTTAACTAGTCATCTATCAAGTTTAAATTCTTGGCGCGAGTAACTAATAAATTAATCAATCATCAATCATTAAATATCCATTGCGCAATTGTCAACTAACAACTAAACATCTAAAAGTGATATATCTAGCTAACATTATAAAGGGGGTTCCATGCTAACTAAACTTTTGGTACGAGAAAAAGGGGATCTACCTATTTTTACTATACAATGGTGCATGTTCTACTTCCAATCCATTATAAGGGAGGATAAATTTATTTAAAACCATGATTAAGTACCCAGTTACCAAGTTATAATCCAAATTACATTTAAGAGAATAATCTATCAAGGCCACACAATAAAAGAACTCACACCTAGATTTAAAATTCACATAAAAATCAATGAAGGACCGAACCCCTTTCGAGTAGTTAAGATATCTCAAGGCTGAGTTTTGAGCATATCCATTGACCTTGACTTATCCACATAGGACCCACTATGAGGAAATATCTCTCCCTTCAATATGTATACATTATACGGGATAGCTTAAAATCTTTAGAAAAAAACAAACGTTGGGAGAATGGCAAAGAGAGTCAAGAATTCACTTGAAGAAATCCAAGCTATGTGTTAGTCAAGTTTTAATATAATGTTGGGTAATCCCAACCAAAAATATGCAAAGATAAAATTAGGGGAAATAGAAACTATAGTTAAGGAAACACAATCTCTTTTTAAGGAAAAATGCACATAATGTGAAGCAAAAATAAACATTTAGTTAAAATAGTTGGATGCCATGTAAAATATCTAGGATGGTGCTCCAAATCTGGGAGAAATCCTAGGGGCAATGCAGAGAAGAACCCGAGGTATGGAACCACTAACAAGAGGAAGTTTCATAGTAATAATAAGTTATTAACTTGCTGAGCAAGGGATGGGAACAAAGCTCACGCTCATCCCCAACGGGGAGTAAAGAAGATAAGAAAACACTGAAAAAGGGTAGGGCACAAATCTTGGCTCTCAAAACAAAGGGAAAAATCAACACTGAGAAAATCACTCACTCAGAATGAGTCGGATACCAAGAAGACAACGCAAAGACAAATATCCGCTTAGATTTGAAATCGTAGGGTACAACGGTTATAACAAAAGCGTAGTGTTGGAATTGCAATGCACCGTGCAATTTCTCAGAAAAAGGGGGCAAGTCGAAGTGCTGAGTATTAAGGGGAAAAAATAGAGAAGTAGATACATAATGTGTTGAGTATTGAAGGGAAAAACGCTGGTTGAAAACGAAGTAAACTCACAGATAAATCAGTGGTAAAATTCACTGCGTTTTAAAGGGAAACACATGGATAAGGTACCCAACAAATCACAGAGAATGATTGCTAAACAAAATATAGCTGTGGAAGGGAAAATCGCAGGGACAATCTACCCTAATATTTCGCAGAGGTTAGCATCCAAATCATAGAGGATAAAAAAGATAATTCACCGGGCTGATCTCTCCTTGTACTGGGTGAAAATGTTGGCAAAAACACAAATAAATATAGATAAGAACTCAAATACTTCAAGAGGAAAGTAGTTGGGCAAAAACACAACGGAAACACAGAGAAATATTGTTGTAAGGGAAAATCCAGATTATAAATAAATCCGATCTCATGGAGGCAGGGTAGGGTAAATATTCCAAGTAGCAGAAGCATCGAAAGCATAAACTACCATGGAAGTTCTAAATCTAAGTGAAGGCACCACTAATTTCAAGATATGATATAATAGAAATCCATGAATATTTTTGTGTTGGAAGGTCAAATTAAGTGAAAAAAGATTACGAACAAAGATGTGGAAAATAGACTCTAGCCATAAATTTAAGGGCTCTAAGATGGACCTGATAACCCTTCCTTACATCCTATATTTATAGAAAAAAAAAAAAAATCATCAAATCTATATCAGGAACCCCCTACGGATTACACAATTTCTAACACCATAATACAATTTAACTTATTACAAATTCAAAATTTAGTGAGGAATACCATAACCGAAGGTGACGAAGTCAAAGATGATCTTCCATGCTTTCACTCCATCTAGATCCCCTCTTTATAACCGTGAATACTTCACTCATACCTCCCAGCCAATGCTAGGGGTAGTCTTCTTCCGCCTTATCCCCCCGAGCCACAAAGGGGCCACACACAAACACAACTAGAATACTCTAGCTCCCAACTCGCCTCACAAGGTAGAGATACCAGTCTCTTTATCAAGCTGGGTATCCCAACTCTCAAAAGAAAAACCAATCAGAATTTATGCAACATAATCTTACTCATACTAGTCATGATCCACTCCTCCTCTCAGCCATTTATTTTGTAGATTTTTTCTTAATGATCACTTTCCATTTTCACATTAAATTTGTTTTATTTTAAATTTAATTAGGAATTACTCCCCCCCATACACTTGTCACCCGTTCCCTTAGTTGCACCAATAAATTGACAATTTAATTAAATTAAATTTCAATTTCCCTCACCCATCATAAAAGCACTCCTAATATCCCTCCTAGTTGTCCCTTTATTCCCTTTATTTCCCTTTTAATGACTGACACCTTTCTAAAACTGAGTTGTGTTTAAGTTAGGAAAGTTCTTTAGTTATACTAGACTAGATACCTTTCTATGCTTACACATATTTATGCTTTATTCCATTCTCAATTAAATTCTAATTTAGTATTTACTTGCACAAGTGTATTAATCACTCCTTAGGATTTATTTTTATTTTCATTGATTCTTAATTTGACTGATTTCACCCCCTCATCATTTAGTTTAAAAAATGAGTTTTTAGTCTTCTCACTCACTTATACTTAGGCTTAGTTAAATATTTATTTGCAAACGCCTAGACCCTTAGTAATTATGCTTAATAAGTTCATTCTTTAGTTAATTAATTAATCAATTAATTAATTCGGTAGATGCTCGAGATTGAAAGGTTTAACATTCTCTCAATTTTTCTAGGACACCTAGATTCATTGACTTATTTTTTTTTACCGCGACGTTCCCTTCAAGACATACTCTGTGCTCCAAGGATGCCACTCCCCTTTGATTCAAATTTTAATTACGGGACATTCCCTTCAAGATGCACTACATGCTCCAAGGGTGCCAGTCGCCTTTGATTCAAATTGTAATTATGCGACGTGCCCTTCAAGACGCACTACGTGCTCTAAGGGTGCCACTCACCTTTGATTGGTTTTGGTAGTTTTCCAACCCTTGGAGTCAATACTCCATTCAGGTAACCATGTGAGAGACTATGGGCCTCTAAGGAATAAGGACCCTACCTTATTGTACACCCCTTAGAATCTTCGTGAGCGATTGTCTCAGTCTTCCCTCACGACATCGTGTATCTCTCAAACTATTTATTCATTATCCTACAACTCGAGGCATGATGAGAGTGATTGTAGGCTGTGACAGGGTTGTTGCCACACCTCTCCCTCAATATCTAGTTGCTGTGCATGGCCCATTTACTCCTTATGTGAGTCTGGTTAACAAGCAATTGCCAGCCTACATCCATCAACAAAACATTGTAAATGATCCATAAACAACATCATAATATACCCGATCATATGTCACATATGCATAAATAAAATATCCAAACCAATACAATCCACTCCCTGACTCGATCCGGAGTCCAAGGAGGTCCATCGATGCCATCGACATCCTTTAATCTGTCAAGTGTCCTGCACACTCAGGGGAGACTCGTCAATATCTTCTGTAAATACATAGATATCAAATAACATAAATGATAACATCATAATACCTCAACATCATCACAAGAATCCATAAGCGAACAAACAACCATATACTAAAATCGGATCACTTGCACGTAAATGTCCTCAAAGAATAAGTCAATAACATGTGCTCGCAAGCGAAGGATGTTACATACACCCCATCTTGTTTTAAACTTCGTCCCAAAGTTTCATAGTATGTAAATGTAGTAAATAATGCATCTGACAAGATCTAAATGTCTAACTATCAAACAAAAATGGAAACTGCTGGTGCATATCATATGCGTCCTCCCAGGTAGATGAGTGTGGAATATAATTGTCCCACTAGATCTTGACCTGATCTACTATTCAATGTTGTAGTTTTCAAATGCGATGGTTCAGAATATAGATTGGGTCTGTCATGAGAGCACCCTCATCTAACACCTACAAGGAACTCAAGTCAATCACATGTGTGTGATCACTAACATAATGCCTCAAAATAGATACATGAAAAACATCATGCATACGTCTCAAAGAATCAGGAAAGGCTAGTTGATAGGCCACGTGCCCTTTATTTTCCAAAAATTGTAAAGGTCCCACAAACCTAGGAGATATTTTA
>ML787844.1:151760-200670 GCA_009831015.1 Picea engelmannii | reverse complement strand
CCTGATACATCATACACACAGGAATAAAATGCGCACCCTTCATTTAGAGTGTCAACTACCACAAAAATTGAGTCATGCCTCCTTGCCATCAGCAACAATACCACAATAAAGTCCATCTAAATGACCTCCCATTTAAATTCCAGAATAGCATGTGGCTATAGTAATCCTGTCATATATTTATGTTCAACCTTCACTTTCTAACATTCCAAACACCTCACCATATAATTAACTATGTCCGCCTTCATGCCTTTCTAGAAGAATAAGGGATTAAGGTCTTCCCTCATCTTTGTGACTCCTGGATGAGCCATGTACACTGCTCTATGTGCTTCCTTTAAGATCAAGCTTCTCAACTTCTCGTTAGGCAATACGTAAATCCGGTTGTTGGGTGCAGGCTAATTTTGAGGGGAAAGCGCGATGTGGGAGGCATATGCACATGCATAAGATGAAACACATGTAAGGAAGATGCACATGCAGGAAAAACATCATGTGCAAAACAAATGCGCATGTAGAAGAGGAACGCATGCAAGAAGACCTAGCCATGAGAAGTTTAGGGTTTTGGTAAGAGAATGTAATGGTTGATAAGCCAGAAAATATGTATAAGTTAGTACCTAGGAGGTCTAGGAAGGGGGGTTCGTTGTTATTATTTTTGGGGTGGTCAGTGTTACTGTGGTGTAAAAAGAGAGAATGATTGTAAATCCAATTTATCTGGTAAGTTGTTGAGATGAGGAGAGGAAATAAGGTATATCTTGAGGGTTAGATCACAGGTTGAGGAGTGTGGTGTGAGCTAGTTTTCCTCATTGTAGATCTCGACGTGTTTGGATGGAGCGTTATAATGCGCGAGGCACTGTATTTTTGGAACCATAATATTAAAAGAGAAGATAAGCCAAATCTTTGTGTACCTAGCCCAGGAGGGGTGAACCATGGTAGATCATGTGTTATGTGATTGAATGCTATGTATCTCTTTTGTTGTTGATGATTAGATGTTAAATAAATGCATGAATGACTAGAGAGATCTTATACTTTACATGTATGAACAAGAATGACACGGTATCCCCTATAAGAAGAATGTTAAAGTGATAAATGAATACTATAGAGTTTAATCGCAGATCCCCACTCATTCCCCAGGCTGCAAGCACCTGAGCGTTGTAACCACCCATAAGAACTATCTTGGGTGAGACTACGTAGTGCATCCTCTGCATTGTGTTTCCTTCTGTTTTATCAAGACGACCGATAGCTTTAGGGGGATTTTATTGGAAAACACGTGGACCTGAACCTGGGTCATCCCAAGAAGGGTAGAAAGAGTTAAGTCTAACCGACAAATGGTTCTGTTGCTGGTTGTTACAGAATGTGATTGAGTGAATGAGATCTGTTGAATAAGCAACAAAATGTTAAAAGAATGAGAATATAAAAGGGGTTGTTGAGACTGTGGAACCCAATGAAGGAAGAGATTGAGAGTTGGTTGAAGAAAAAGGAGCTATAATTTGCACAGAAACAAAAACATGAAGTTAACACCGCATAAATATTTGGACAAGTACGTATTCTGTGACTTGCATGAACTGGTTTTTTGTGATTTCTCGCATGTGTTGCAGTAGTGGATATTGAGGTTCAAAGAAAACCATCCTACAAATCAAATTAGATAGCTAGAATGGAATCTTGTTGAGATCACACAGTTACAAAAATTTGACAATAAATTTACGCGTGTAGTATATTTTTGGTTAAACAACATTGTTGTAGGATTTATCACATAATTTGCAGTAGATACTATGAAGTCTTACAATGCAGCAGGGAAATAGTTCCTGAAATTACCTCGTGGTAGGTATATGAGATCATTGTATACTTCCATTAATATGTTAATATATAACAAAGGTGTAATAAAAATGGCCGCAAATAGCTAAACTTCCTTGCGTGCATGGGGGAAGGGGGGAAGCAGTGAAAAGAGACAGAGAAATTGAGGAAGAGATGGATAAAGGAAAGAAGGAGGAGGCCTTGGATCCAATCATGATGGAGGAAGACTAGATCAAGAAGATCATGGAAACAACTTGAAGAATTCCCAGTGTAGTACCCTACCAATATAAGATGAACAATAATAAGAGAGCCATAGTTGTGAGGGAAGGCTTGGAAAGTGATGAAGAAGAGGTAGAGGATCTCCGAGTTGTGGAGTCAATTGAGGAAATCCTGTGCACGCCATATGAAAGGAATATAAGAGGTCCAAGAGTAGAAACCAGAGGAAAACATTATATCCATATAAGTGTCAGTGTGGAGCCCACAAACCCATGTGTGACTAATGCACCAGAAAGAACACCACCATTTAGAAAATCGAATTTCAGTGGAAGAAATGCAGCAAGAAGTACATCTACACATGGATCCACAATTGGGGGATCTAGTTCAACAAGCATTATACAATGATATACACCACATAGAGGTAGTAGTTCAACATTCAGGATGGTAAGACATGATCCCACCATTAGATTACCAGAATTCAAGGGAGAGGTGTTGAAGGACCCCAAGAAGCACTTGTTCATCTGTGAAAATATCTGGGAAGCAAAGTATATCACATATGAGGATACCAAACTTGCACAATTATCCATCATGCTAAGATACCGCACACTGGATTGGTACATGATCTTAGCTGCAAATAGTCCACCAGGAACAACCAGACCGATTGTGGATATCAAGAAGCTGTTGATAAATGAATTCCATAAGCCTAGCTCTGAGGATCAATACATGAACAAGATGATAGAGATCAGGCATAAACCAAGAGAATCTGTCTAGGATATAGACTAGATATTCAAACGATTGAAGGGAAAGATGAAGTATGTCATGAAATATATGCAATATAGGCATCTGTTTTTGAATTCACTACTACCACACTTGAAATACCCTTTGAGACAACAAAAGTTTCAGACCCAGGCAGAGGCTCTATAGGGATCCTTCCAACTAGAAGAGAACCAATATCATAAGACAGATCCAGCAATAGAGGAACTCAAGGAAGAACTGAAGAATCTACCATTTCAATTAAACCAGAACATGAGTAAGGAAAAAAGAGAAGTTGTTTGGTGTACCACAGGTAGGAAAAAAGGACACCATAAGAATGAGTTCCCAACATTCGTGCAATACATGGAAACAAGACTGCCAAACCCTTTTCTAATAGGAGGACTATGGTGTGAAATATGTAAGACACATGGGAATAATCCATATCATTTTCCAATGATGCAGAAATACCAAACAATGCCTAAGAGTTCATATTGCAACTTATGCAAGTTAGCAGACCATGATGAAAAATATTGTAGGACAATGGAGCTGATGAGGAAAAGAACATTAGACACCTATAGGGTGAAGGAAAATATGATGACAGGGAAAGTTGCACCATAGTTTAACCAAGTACTATCCCCAAATAACACTGCACCACAGTAATATAACACTACGTAGCCGCAATACAATACCACGCAGTCACAGTATAAATCCCACACAGTATAACCAGGTGCCTCTATACAACACACCGTGAGGAGATCGAGATGGCTACATAGGTGGAGGACGAGGTAGAGGATTCTTTGGAAGAGGCAGAGGACCGATGGTATTCCATAACTGTCAGCAACCAGGACACTATGCAAGAGAATGTCCACTTCCACTTGCGACATTTGTGTATTGTTGCACATCTGACCATGACACACAAGACTGTCCAACAGTATTGGGGAATATCCACGAAAATATAAATCAGAACAATCAAAATGTCAATGGATTTCTGCAGAAGCGAGGGATGTTGGAATAAATATCAACATAGTTAAGCGTGAAGGATCTAAGATATGAAATGATGCAGTACAACAAGATCCAACACAACACCAATGGGTGAAAAAGAATGCTGAACCACAGAAGAAGTTTGATGCGTAGAACAAAAAGGATATATTCAAGCAAGACAAACAAGAATTATTGAAGCAAAAAATTGCTTCTACATCAACTGAACAACATACTCAGGATGTACCAATGTACCGGATGCCTTCATCATTGGATCACACTAATGAAGTGCAACCTCTAGGAAAATTAAGTACCATAAAGGATTTTGTGAAATCCCATGTTAAACTTCTAAATGATACATCAACTGTTAAAGTGTTACAAAATATGTTAGAAATATGTAACAAAGATGTAGGGGGAAATCTAGAGCATAAAATAGTTAATCATCTGCATACGAGGAGGAGGAAAAGTAGAGAATTTAGACTGAATGCCAACATTGGAGATTTCAACATGGGGGATATTATACTGGATTTATGATTTGAAGTGAATGTGCTACCCAAGAAGACATGGCAATGTATGGGATATCCCACATTAGGATATTCACCTGTTTAGATGAAACTAGAAAATAAACATAGGGTTCTACCAATTGGAAGGCTAAATGGTGTGACAGTAGATCTAGATGGAGTGCACACTAAGGTCGATTTCGAAGTGATAGAAATAGTGGATGGGACAACACCTTATTCGACATTGCTTGGATTGGATTTGGCATTTGAAAATCATGCCATAATAAATTTGAAGATGAGGAAGATGACATTTGAGTCAGAAGAGTATAGAGTCATTGCACCATTAGATCCATCAGAAGGAGAAAGGTTTGTAGAACCCACTTGTTTAGACCTGGAGGAAATTAACTAGTTATACAAAACCATCGCGCGAGAAGAATATTATGTGAATCCAACTAAAGATGGGGTACTTAGTTTTATAAATATCATGTCATGCATGTCAGACTTAGAAACAGGGTTGGATAATTGGCAGTAGAGATTACATGAAGTCTCCACAAGAAATTGCACAAGAATAGACCGCACAGTAAGATGGGTAGGTACAAAGATAAGAGAACCTCCCAGCTTTCATGGGGTGAATAACTTAGAAGAATTCCTAACAAGATACGAAGATAAAGTGTTATAAAATCAGAGGCTCTTATCTCTATATATAGCACTCAAGGAAACACATGCAAGATGGTGGGGTGCACACAAAGAGACAATCAAGGACTGGTACCAATGTAAGCGATTACTGCGCCTTATATTTGGCGCAGAATAGGGAAGCAATCAATTGCAGAGATATGATAGAAAGGGGAAACTAGTCGAACACTTGGAGAAGTGAAGAACACTATGGAGAATGAAACCACTAGAGGGATGGTCTCATCACTTTATTCACATATTGGAAGGAATTCAGGCGAAATGGTATGTAGACCAGGAATTGTGTAGAGCCACTGCAGAATGGACAATATTACAACATAGTTTTATAGTCACCTTCTCATTTGAACATGGGAACCCCAAAATGGATTCAACACTCAAACATATCAGAGGGGTAATATTCATTCAATAACTAGAGGTTGAACTCATAATAGAGTACCAACAACAAAATAGACAAACAGTAAAAGAATTACTGTCATTCTACCATGTGCAGGAAGAAGCACTAGATGAAGATGACCCACGCAACATTCAAATTACATAAATTGAAGGAGAAAGGGAGGTGGAAGGTCCATCTCTCAAATAATCATTATTTACTGTGCCAATCAAGGTGAAGAAACTAAATATTGGGACAAATGATAATCCCAAAATGGCGAGCATTAGATATTACTGGGATGAACAAACAATAGAAATAATAACAGAGTTGTTGCGCGAGTACAATGACATGTTCCCAAAAACATTTATAGAGATGAAAGGAATAGAAGGAGAGCTAGCATAAATGAATATACCTCTCAGACTTGAGGCTAGATTAGTTAGACAATGACCATATAGACTGAACCCAATATATAAGCAAAAAGTAAAAGCATAAATTGACAGAATGTTGGAAGCAGGAATCATAGAACCAGTTGAGGAATTTGAATGGGTAAGCCCTATTGTAGTTCAAGAGAATAAGCAAGGAGGGATAAGGATCTATGTAGATCTCAGAAAATTGAATGATTCTTGCATACATGACCCTTTCCCCACCCCTTTCACAGATGATGTATTAGAGAATGTAGGAGGCGAGGAAGCATACTCATTCACAAATGGATTCTCAGGCTACCATTAGATCAAGATAGCACCAAAAGACAGGTACAATACCAAGATTGAAACAAAATAGGGATCCTACCAGTACACAGTCATTCCTTTTGGACTGAAGAATGCACCAACAATATTCTAAAGAGTAGTCATAACTTCATTCAAAGAATTCATCCATTAGTTTTTAGAATTATATCTGGATGATTGAATAGTCTACAACCTATTGAAAGAACAGGTAGATGTATTAAGGTTGATGTTGGAAATATGTAGGCAGTGTCAGATATCATTAAATATCAAGAAATGCATATTTGGGACACCTTTTGGGATACTATTGGGCCATATAGTGTGCAAACAAGGCTTGCTATTAGATCCTACCAAGATTGCAGTGATTTTCAATTTACCACCACCAAAATTAGTACGTCAGTTGAGAGAAACATTGGGACACACATGCTACTATAATAAATTCATAAAAGGGTGTGCACAGATCACTATGCCGATGGAGAAACTGTTGAGGAAATATAGTAAATTTAAGTGGAATGAGGAATGTCAACAAGGATTAGACACTTTAAAAGAGAAGATGCTAACAACACCGATACTAGTATCCCTAGATTGGGAATATACATTTCATGTGCATGTAGATGCATCAACCATAGAACTTGGAGCTATTCTGGCACAACCAGGAGCTAGAGAGTTAGACCATCCTATAGAATTTTCAAGAAGAAAATTGTCAGAGTCAGATAATATCTAAAATACTATAGAAAGAGAAGGCTTAGCTATGGTATATGAAATGTATAAGTTCAGACACTATCTACTTGGAAAACACTTTAAAATGTTCCCATGACATTTTTCCCTCAAATACTTAGTCAATAAGCTAGTGTTGGGGGTAGAATTTGTATATGGTTACTGTTGTTTCAGGAATTTGAGTTTGAAGTGATAGTCAAACCAGGGAAGTTGAATGCAAGAAGTGATCACCTGTGAAGGATCACCAATGGAGAGGAACCTATGAATTTATAGGACAATTACCTGATGCATAGTTATTTTCAGTCCAAATCGCTGATGAATATTTTGTTGACATCATTCAATACTTGAGTACAGGGACTGCGCCAGAATAATTCAACACTGTGCAAAAGAAAACTCTGCTAGTCAGAATTGTAGACTATCAATTGATTGCATGACACTTATACAAGATGGACACATAATGCATTTTGAGAAGATGTGTACTAGAACATGAGAGGCCTAGGATACTAGCAGAGGGACATGGTGGAATAGCTGGAGGAAATTATGAAAGAAAAACTATTGTGACATAGTACTTAACGAGATGGGAAAAAAAACACTAGTAAAATATTGCAGTGCAGAGACAACAACACAGTTCCTCTTTGAGAAAGGGATCTCTAGATTTGGATGCCCAACAATTTTTATGAGTGACCAAGGCACTCACTTCATCAATAGTACTATCAAGGTCATGACTGAGGAGTTTGAAGTCTATCGTCAAAAGAGTACACCATATCACCCTCAAGCAAATGGAACAATGGAAGCCTTTAATAAGATCCTAGAGAATGCATTGACAAATATCTGCAATGTCAACAGGGACAATTGGGACTTGAAGATACCAACAATATTATGGGAATACATGACTACATGCAAAAAGTTGATAGGGCACACACCATTCATGTTGGTGTGTGGAAAATAAGCAGTGGTGCCATTAGAAGTTTTGGTACCCAGTCAACGCATAGCAGAAATCACTAACATGACAAAATGAGGTGCAGTACAAGAAAGGCTAAGTCAACTGATGGCGATGGAAGAAGATAGGATTCTATAAGGATTTCGCTAAGAAGTACATAAAGCAAGGGACAAATCTTGGAATGACAGACATATTAAAAGGAAGAGCTTCAAGGAGGGAGACCTAGTCTTGGTGTATGACAGTAAATTTCTTGAGCACCCAGGAAAATTAAGAATGCATTGGTTGGGACCATATGAAGTAAATATTGTCACAGATGGGGGAGTTGTATAGATGAAATATCTAGGAGGTACAAAAAGCATAGGAATGATCAATGGGATTCGAATAAAATTGTATAGGGACAACTAACCTCCTAATGCTTAGAAAGGTACCATGCAGTAGGAAAATACATATATAGTGTCTTGTTAAAAAAAAAGAAGTAAAAAGGATAAAAAAAATAAAAAAATTCAGCACACATGGAGGGCCTCGACAAAATATAAATGGGAAGAAAAAACAAGGCGATGTAAGAAAACCAGTGTTCAAAAACTTGATGCGTAGAAGAGAAATTAACAGGTAGAAAGGTACAGTGTGCAGGAAATGCAATGAAAAGTGAAAAAGTGACAACTATCAGTGCGACACAAATTTCACTTCCATGTCTTGCTATAAAGTAGGAAAGAGGGGGGAAACCAACCCATTGTGTTATTTGTTAAGGAGAAAAACGTCGAGCCGAGAAGAAGAGCATTAGAGTGAAAATTTGCGCTACCATCTGTTGATTTGAGAGCTTGTAGTTTGGAGTTCACCACCATGTCACCACTGATGGTTGGAGCACCAAGAAGAACTAGATGAAACACATGGAGTACCACATGAGTACCACAAAATAGAACCAACGAGATGCCCATAGTGGTAGATGTGGAAGAAATCCACACACCAAAGTATGAGAAAACTACATTACATGTGGAGGAGGAGCAGGAACCTGCACAAGATCCCGAGTAGTTAGGAGAGGATGTCAAATAGATGAAATCCGACGCATCCAGGGGAAAAGGGCCTCATGAAGTAGAACCGAACATGGATTCCATGCTATAGGGCCTAGATCCAGAAACAGAGTAGGAAACAGAGAAAGAGGGTGGGGTATCATCCCCACAAGGGAAAAACAAGCTGAGAGCATAATGCAGTATGCAACGTGTACAACACACACATTCACAACTGAGTATAGTAATGCCAAAAAATCCCAATGAAGTGAAGAACGAGGATTACATGGTAGAAGGAATCGATAGCCTTAAATACTCTGACCATGATGTCTTTGATTCCACAAAGTTCCCATATTTAGAAGTGCAAATCTACCAAGAGTGAAAGGGAGAGGGCCCATCAGACACACCACTATTGGAGCCTACACAGTGGATCCTGGGACTTTACAATACTGACATCATGAACTTATTAGACATACCACACTTCGAGCTCAGGAAACACATAAATGGATGTGTTAAATAGTTGTTGGCGAGGGTGCACGGAGGCATCTTATAGATGGATAGGCTAGTACTGATCAATGTTGACCTCATTGTAGAGATTACAGTGCTACCCACAGATGGGGAGAAGCTAGAGCAATACCTAGAAGACAAGACTAAGGTGAAAGCCATCTCAAATGAGATCAAAGAGAAGTGTGGAATAGAGAGGGGTAGCAGAGGTATCAAGATCAATGAAATAAATGATCCCATGAAACATTTTGCAACTAGATTTATTGGTTGAATATTAATGCGCAAGTGATGAAAAGAAGAAGTGCCCGTAGGAGTAGTAGCAGTCGTGACAGAGTGCACAAAGGGGAGCTTGATGAGTTGGGCCCCATATCTATTGAACTCATTCCTTGAATATTGCAAGGATGAGCAAGACCGGGGCTCTGATTTCCACTACTTGTGGTTACTCATCCTCATTACACTTATGGGGTGGCACAAACCTACATACACGATGTTCTTGCCAAGGACATGCAAATGTGGCGTAATGCACTACACGTCGCAGCAAATCACAACAGATCCCAGGGTAAATAAAGTTAACAATGAAATGTTTGATTAGTACCTAACATAGATCCAAAACAACTTGGTGGATACATGGAGGATCTCACCAGAAACTATCCAGGAGTATGGACAGATAACGAATTTTCGGGCATCATGTCACAACATGTGGCTACAGGAAAAGAAGGACCCAACCAAGGAGTGATTTCGGCTGAAGTACTGTGTGACAATGTAGGACATCCACATGGAGGTACAAGAGTGGCATGAGGAGTGTAAAGTGTCAGAGATTCAAAGCGCAACGCTAGTAGTACAAATCTAGATATGGGGTAGCACAGTCCCCATGCAACAGATAGGTAGGAATGGTGCTAGCCAACAAAAGAAAACAAAAATATGTACAATGGGGGAAATAAACTCAATTCAAAAGAAAAATAGAACACAAAATAAGTCACAACGTGGTCTTACATAGGGTCCAAAAGCTACAAAGTAGGCACCGGGAGGATCGACAAGACATGTGAGTGCAGAGGAAGTGCAAACAAAGGCACAATATTTAGCCATGGACGAAGAAGTTGAGAAGGATACCGGCATTGATACATGGGTGCCGGAATCATATGAACAGCCAGAGGCCCAAAGGAAGAGAACATGGGAGAAATAAAGTGGTGCTAGGAAGAAATAAAAGTCCCATAGGAAACAAATGGAAACATCGCTGACAACAGATGATATAGATATGATATCCACGATAGTAGAATATTGACTATCAGAAGTATGGAAAAATGCGGAAAACCATCAAGCTTCAATTTTGGAACAGGTGCATGAGGTAAAAACTATGCTAGAACAATTGAGGATCAAGGTAGAACAACAACAAAAGGAGTGAACGATGCCACTAAAAAAAGGAACACCTTTTGGAGAGACAATACAAATCACAATGCAAGGAAGTGCTAAATTTATCATAACACTAGATATGTTGCTCATTGATGAAGAAACAATGTAGAAGCCCATGAAGGATATTGAAACATTGGACTTAGCGTTGCCCAAGATACCAACAAAGGCATTGTATAAGTTACATGTTAGCGTCGCACAGGAGATTCAGTCCAGAGCAAGGTATGAAGCGGATAATCTACAAATAGTGCATGAAGAAAATATGGTACTAAAGGAAGCCATCATCCAGGAAGGTCAGAAGAGAGAGATGGTGCAGAAAAATGTGGATGAGATGGAGACCTAAATAAACATAGACTTTCAAGCCATCTCATATGACACAACATCATAGGAAGCATCTTCAGAGGTGAACATAACAAAGATAGTGCAGACTCTCCAACAATATAAAGAGAAGATCAAGGAACTAGAGGAGCGCACAATACCTATCACTCCCACAATAGTTCGAGCGCAAAGAGAGAAAGATGTGACAACAACTGCAGAAAACATCACGCAAAACATACATAGAGTGGAAAAAATGATGGAAAAGAGAGACCAACTATGGACCCAACTACTAGAGGATGAGAGCCTACAAGAGCTGTAAGGAAAGGAAGATAAATTGCATGCAACAATGGAATATTTCAAGCAGGGACATAGGACAATGTCACTGCTAGAGAATATCAAGACGACCATAGAAATGAAGAACCTTTAGGTGGAATAAAAAGCAGTGCAATCACAGAAGATCGCATGACATGCTCAGTTGGAGCCTTTACAGGAAAAGGAAGAACAATTGGTCGTGGAAATTGAAAGATAAAAATCATGACTCAAACATATAGGCTTGGAGGGGGCCAATATATCATGACCACCAGTCACTGCGCAGGTGGTTGAATCCTTGAAAACAAAGAGAATCCAGGTTCAGGAGCAGTTCTGACAGATAGTAGATATGTACGAAGCGCTGGCACAAGCAGTGGCAGATACTAGAGTTAGGTAGTGACTCAGGACAAGTCACGATGTCAGTGTTGGGGGCCTGTTGGGAGCAAGCTACTTTTGAGGGAAAATCAAGACGTGGGAGGCAGATGCGCATGCAGAAGAAGTAGCACGTGTAAGGAAGATGTGCATGCAGGAAAAAAACACATGCAAAACATATTATCATGTAGAAGAGGAAGGCATGCGAGGCATGCATGCAAGAAGACCTAGCCATGATAGGGTTAGGTTTTTGGTAAGAGAATGTAATGGTTTATAAGATGAAAATATGTATAAGTAGTTACCTAGGAGGTCTAGGTTGGGGGGTTAGTTGTTATTCTTTTTGGGGTTGTCAATGTTACTATGATGTAAAATGACAGAATGAATGTAAATCCAATCTATCTGGTAAGTTGTTGAGCTAAGGAGAGGAAACAAGGTAGATCTTGAGGGTTAGATCACAGGCTGAGGAGCCTGGTGTGATCTAGTCCACCTCATTGTAGATCTCAACCTGTTTGAATGGAGTGTTATAATGTGCGAGGCACTGTAGTTTTGGAGCCATAATAATAAAAGAGAAGAGAGGGGTGAACCATGGTATATCATGTGTTATGTGATTGAATGTTATGTATCTCTTTTTTTGTTGATGATTAGATATTAAATAAATTCTTGAATGACTGGATAGATCTGCTATTTTACATGTATGAAAAAGAATGACAGGGTATCCCCTATAAGATGAATGTTAAAGTAATAAATGAATACTATAGATTTTAATTGCATATCCCCACTCATTCCCCAGGCTGCAAGCACCTAAGCATTGCAACCACCCATAAGAACTATCTCAGGTGAGACTACACAATGCATCCTGTGCGTTGTGTTGCCTTCTGGTTTATCAGGAGGGCCAATAGTTTTAGGGGGGTTTTGTTGGAAACCAAATGGACCTGAACCTAGGTCATCCCAGGAAGGGTAGAAAGAGTTAATTCTAACCAAAACTGATTATTATACCTCATCAATCAGTCATTTTCCAAAGTATATCCTTCAAACCAAGGTACCGACATGGTGTCTTGGTCGATATTTTCCTTAAGCTCTTTATACCAGTCATCGTCACACTATAAAGTTAGAATCCTTTCTCAAAGATTCATATGAAGAGGTATCAATGAAAATATGTGTGGTCTCCAACTCAATGTATCTTCCACTCTTTTCACCGTTCCTTTAATGTAGGTAATCTCAAAATTGTACTGGCTAAGTAGTTCTGACCAACACCTTTGTCGTGCGTTCAAGTAATTTTGCGCAAAAATGTGTTGCAAACCACAGTGGTTTGTTTTCAGTCTGTGTTTTCATCCAATCAGGTAGTGTCTCCACACTCTCAGGGAATACACAATGGACAACAACTCCAAATCGTTCGTCGCATAGTTCTCCTCATGCTTTCTTAACTTCCTAGAGATGTAAGCGATCACTCGACCATCTTGCATCAATACTCCGCTTAAGCCTTCCTTGGATGCGTCTGTGCATACCAAGAAGTCCTTGTCCATGTTGGGGAATTTTATTATCGACACTGTCATCAACAACTCCTTGAGCCTTCAAAATTCTTCTGCACATTTCTCTATCCATACAAGCTTCTTTTTTTTCTTCTGCAATTCCATAATTGGATTTGCTATCTTCAAAAAACCTTCGACGAACCATCGATAATATCCTTCTAAACCCATGAATCTACGTACTTATGGTATGTTTGTTGATGCAGGACGGTCCATAATATCCTATACCTTCCCTGGATCCACAACGATTCCTTCGTTAGAGATAACATGCCCCAAATAATGAATCCTTGATTGATAAAAAGAGCATTTCGATAGCTTCCCATATAATTTGTTCTCTCGTAAACACTATAGTACCAAGAGAAAATGTTTATCATGTTCTTCTGTCATCTGATAATATATCAATATGTCATCAATGAATACTTGAAAAACCTTGTCCAAGTACTCGCAGAACACCCCATTCATCAAGCTCATGAATACCCCTGGGGCATTTGTGAGTCCAAATGGTAAAATGCTAAACTCGTAATGCCCAAACCTCATCTTGAATGTGGTCTTAGGAATGTCTTCCTCTTTTTTCTGTAACTGGTGATATCCTGATCTCAAGTTGATCTTCGAAAACACCGTCGAGCCCTTCATTTGGTCAAACAAATCGTCTATTCTTGGAAATGGATACTGGTTATTGATCGTTGCCTTGTTCAATTGACAATAGTTAATACAAAGTCTCCATGCCCCATCCTTCTTCCATATGAAAATAATAGGTGCACCCCAAGGTGACACAGTTGGATGTATAATTCCTAGGTCCAACAACTCCTTTACTTGCATTTTCAACTACTGTAACTCAGGCATTGACATCCGATAAGACATTCTTTCTATCGGTTCAGTTCCAGGTTTGAAGTCAATGGTAAATTCCATCTCTCTTTTGGGTGGAAAAACTGGTAACTCTCCTCAGAACATGTCCACAAACTATCGTACTACCGGAAGGTTTTCTAATCCTTCTGCCACACCCTTGTCGTTCAACGCTAAGATTACATATAGTTGGCATCCCTTGCACATGATCTTCCATAGCTGTACGAAAGGAATGAACGTTAGGGAAGTTGCCTGGCTTCTTCCTATAATCACTTGTGTCTATCCCTCATCATCATTTAAACTCAACTGTTTCACCTTACAGTTGAGTATCGCATCATGCGATTCCAACCAATCCATACCAGTCATGATGTCATAAGATCCTAAGATCATGACGTACATGTTTTCCTTCATTACAAATTCTCCCAGGTTGAGGCTATAGTCCGTAACCTTTCCTCCAACCTTCTGCTTGGCTCCTAAAGCCATTTCCATGTAGATAAACTTGTCCTGTTCGACTACCTTTACCTTAATTCATTTTAGCACTGCACCAGAAATAAATCTCTCTTTAGAACCTAGATCTATCAAAATACTAAATGTCTAGTCAGCGATGGTACCTGACATATCGAGCACAATAGACTGGTGCTTGGCCTGCAGGTTATTCATCGCTACATGAATCAAGTGGGCCTTGCCAAAATCTCCTACAGTAGTGTGTTCAACTGACCCAGATGCTCTGGCCCTCTCAAATGGACAGTCATGCTGGTAGTGTGGCTCTCTACATGTCCAAAATCTAATCTTCAGTCTAGTACTCCTGGTCCTCGAAGTAGAAGCAGTCAACCCATTAGCCTAAAACCTTGGTCTGTTCTTTTGAACAGGCGGAAACTGTTGTTGTTGCAGATGACACTATTGTTGGTGTTGTGGTCCTCTTTAAGGAGTTCGTTGCTGAGGCGTTGATCGCCGAGGTGTCATGAATGTGGATCCTCTCAGAGTACCTTGATACCCTGATGAATGTCTAGCTAGTGTTTGATGATGTTGCACACCAGATGTTTCCTGTCTCGTCGATCTCGCAGGAGTCCTACTCTCACCCCAACTGATCAAATCTTCCTTAGTGATGAGGGCCTTCTGGAATGCATCGTGCAACGTCTGTGGCATTAGGATCCTCACTTTCTCATGAATGCTGACATTAAGTCTAAACACAAACATGTTGAACTTGAGCTTATCAATGTTCATATGTGGAGCATACCTAAGAAGCTCCATGAAATGGGCCTCATACTCGAGCACTGTACGACCACCCTATTGTAAGGTGTTGAACTCATTGAGATGACGCTCAATGAATTCCTCTGAAAAATACCTCTCCCAGAACCTCTCCTCGAATAGTTCCCATGACACATCTTTGATGACCATGTTCATTTGTGGAAGGAGCGTCTTCCACCATAGAAGAGAGCTCCCCTTTAGCTGAAATACCACCATGCAAAATTTCATGTTGGAGGTGTAGTCACGAAGTGTGAAGCACATTTCCATGTTCTCCAACTATGACTTGGTGGTTGCGTTGTCCGTGGCACCCAAGAACTTGGGAAAATTGACCTTCTTGAGTTCTTTGTGAATGCTACTAGTACCTACTAAGGCCTACTATGGATGCTCAAGGGGTACAAGATCCATGGTCTCATCTCTATCTAGATGGTTAATCAAGGCCTCTAACATCCTATGAAAGGACCTCATCAGACCAACCACATCCCCCACAACAATCTTCTTCTACCCAATGATTTGTTCTTCTCCTTGGGGGTTATACCCCTCTGGCGTGGATTCTACTCGAGGTGTCGTGCCTCCTCCCCTAGCACCACGTTGTCTACCTCTGCGATGTCCTCTAACCATGATTACCTGCAGGGATACAATTAAATTTAATTAGAATTTTTTTATTAATCAAGTGTTTAATATAGTGGAATTCGTAATGATCCCAAGTTGCAAGGTTGAACCCGCTCTGATACCATATGCAACGGCCACTCCATTAAAACTAGGAAAGCGAAGCATAAAAGGTAATTTATTTTTTATTTTTTATTTTTCATTAGGAAAATAACGTCAACAATATAAATCATAGAAATGCAAAATCAACGACATCATAAGTAAAAGCATTAGAAACTACTCATCATTGAAATCAATAATGACGCATTCAACGCATCAACAAAAAGGACATCGACACATAAAAATAAATAGCGTTGTCGGTTAGCATATCACAATCATATTGAAACCATGTATAAACAATGATAAACCATATAATGAATATTATAATGACTACCCGCCCAACCTACCATCCAAGGTTAGGACCTCCAGGACACATAAGGAACGCTCAAGCCCAGGATCCAATTTATTTTGACCATTTAAGATCTCAAGGCAGGCGATTGTTCTGAGGAACAAGGAGGTGTCTACATCTCACTAACAATCAAGTCCAACATCAACTAGATCTCTCAATCAATCCTAATCATCAATTAATCATGGCACAAGGGTAATTATCATCTTTATCAATCATACATCAACATTTAATTCATGGCTCCTGTGATATCAAATTCTAACAATCATTCATCAACATTAAATATTCGTTGCGCAAGAGAATAAAAGAGCCCTAAAACAATCACATGTCAACTTAATTAATGGTGCAAGAGAAAACTAGTTACTAAATCAGTCATATATCGACATAATTTCATGACAAAAGATTAATTAGCAACTTATTCATAACGCAAGAGTGATCAACATTAAATTCAAAGTTTCAAGATAATGTAAATACTTCATCAATCATACAACGACAAAGGTTGAGGCACAAGTCTAATCACTTTATTTTTATGGATCAGAAACTAATATCTATTTTATTTCAAGGTGCACAACAAATTCCATTACAACATACATCACATCAGTCAATGGCACAGGAGTAATTATCAATTATATTCATGGCGCAATATTCCAATCACATAAATTCAATCATCCGTCACATTAAATTCATTTCGTGTAAGAAGTCTAATGTCTAAAAAATCATTCATTACATCATATTTTCATTGTGCACAAGAAGTCTAATATCTAAAACCATCATTCATTACATTAAATTCCATTCACGGAAGAAGTCTAATATCTAAACAAACATAAATTACATTATATTTTCAGTGCACAGAAGGAGTCTATTTACTTAACTATTCATCCATCAAGCTTAAATTCTTGGCACAAGTAACTAGTAACTTAATCATTCATCAATCATTAATTATCCATTGCTCAATCGTCAACTAACAACTAAAAATCTAAAAGTGATATCTAACTAACATTATAAAGGGGGTTCCATGCTAACTAAAATTTTGGTAAGAGAAAAAGGGGATCTACCTCTTCTTACTATATAGTGGTGCATGTTCTACTTCCAATCCATTTTAAGGGAGGCTAAATTTATTTAAAATCATGCTTAAGTACCTAGTTACCAACTTATAATTCAAATAAAATTTAAGATAATAATATGTCAAGGCTACACAATAAAAGAACTCACACTGAGATTTAAAATTCACATAAAAATCAAGGAAGGAATGAACCCCTTTCGAGTAGTTAAGAGATCTAAAGGCTAAGTTCTGGGCATCTCCATTGACCTCGACTCATCCACCTAGGACCCACTATGAGGAAATATTGCTCCCTTCAATCTGTACACACTATACGAGATGGCTTAAAAGCTTTAGAAAAAAACAAACGTTGGGAGACTGGCAGGGAGAGTCAAGAATTCACTGGAAGAAATCCAAGCTATGCGCTAGACAAGTTTTAATAGAATGTTGGGTAATATTGACCAAAAATACGTAGAGATAAAATTAGGGGAAAGCACAACTACAGTTAAGGAAACACAATCCCTTTTAAGAAAAAATGCATATTTTGTGAAGAAAAAATAAATGATTAGTTAAAATAGTTGGACACCATGTAAAACCTCCAGGATGGAGCTCCAAATCTAGGTGAAATCCTAGGGGAAACACAAAGAGGAACCCGAGGTATGGAACCGATAACAAGAGGAAGACACAGAGTAATAATAAGTTATTAACTCACTGAGAAAGGGAAGGGCACAGAGCTCAGGCGCATCCCCAACGTGGAGTAAAGAAGATAAGAAAACACTGAGCAAGGATAGGGCACAGAGCTCGGCTCAGGGAAAATCAATGCTTAGAAAATCACCCACTCAGAATGATTCAGATACCAAGAAGACAACATAGAGAAAAATATCCGCTTAGATTTGAAATCATAGGGTACAATGGTTATAATAAAAACGTAGTGTTGGAATCGCAGTGCACCATGCAATTTCTCAGAAAAAGGGGGCAAGTCGAAGTGTTGAGTATTAAGGGGAAAAACACATAGAAGTAGATACGTAATGTGCTAAGTATTGAAGGGAAAAATGGTGGGTGAAAATGAATTAAACTCGTAGAGAAATCAATGGTAAAAATATATGAGTTTTAAAGGGAAACGCATGGATAAGGTACCCAAAAAATTGCAGAGAATGCTTGCTAAAAAAAATAGAGCCATGGAAGGGAAAATCGAAGGGAAAATCTACCCCAACATTTCCCAGAGGTTATCATCCAGATCACAGAGGAGAAACAAGTGAATTCACCTGGATGATCTCTCACTGTACTTGGTGACAATGATAGCAAAAACGCAGATCAATCTAGATCAGCACTCAAAAACTTCAAGAGGAAAGTAGCTGGGTGAAAACACAAAGGAAACATAGAGAAATATCATTGTAAGGGAAAAGCTAGATTATAAATAAATGCGATCTTGTGGAGGCAGGGTAGGGTAAATATTCCAAGTAGCAGAAGCATTTGAAACATAAAATTCCATGGAAGTTCTAGATCTAAGTGAAGGCACCACTAATTTTAAGATCTGATACACTGACAATCCATGAATATTTTTGTGTTGGAAGGTCAAATTAAGTGAATAGATCTTTCGAACAAAGCTGCGGACAATAGACTCTAGACAAACATTTAAGTGTTCTAAGATATACATGATAACCCTTCCTTACATCCTATATTTACAGAAATGAAAAAACATTTCATCAAAGATATATCAGGAACCCCTTACAGATTACACAATTTCTAACACCATAATACAATTTAACTTATTGCAAATTCAAAATTCAGTGATGAATAGTGTAATCGAAGGAGTCGAATTTGAATATGATATTCCATGCTTGCACTCCGTCCAGCTCCCTACTTGCTAACCATGAAGACTTCACCGGTACCTCCCAACCAATGCCAGGGTTACTCTTCTTCCCCCTTATCTCTCTGATCCACAAAGGGGACACGCATAACCACAACCAAAGTACTCTAGCTCCCAGCTTGTCTCGCAAGGTAGAGATACCATTCTCTTTCTAGAGCTAGGTATCCCAACTCTCACAAGTAAAACCAATCAAAATTTCTCCATCATAACATTACTCATACCAGTCATGATCCACTCCTCCTCTCAGCCATTTCTTTTATAGAATTTTTCTTAGTGACCACTTTCCGTTTGCACATTAAATTTGTTTTTTTTTCAAATTAATTAAGAATTACTCCCCCCCGTACACTTGTCACCCATTCCCTTAGCTTCACCAATAAATACACAATTTAATTAAATTAAATGTCAATTTCCCTCACCCATCCTAAAAGTGCTCCTAAAATCCCAACTAGTTGTCCCTTTATTCCATTTATTTCCCTTTTAGTGACTGACGCCTTTCTAAAAATGAGTTGTGTTTAAATTAGGAAAGTTCTTTAGTTAGAATAGACTACATACATTTCTATGCTTACACATATTTATGCTTTATTCCATTCTCAATTAAATTCTAATTTAGTATTTACTTACACAAGTGTATTAATCACTCCTTAGGATTTATTTTTATTTTCATTGATTCTTAATTGGATTTATTTCATCCCTTCATCATTTAATTTAAAAATTTAGATTTTAGTCTTCTCACTCACTTAGAATTAGGCTTAGTTAAATATTTATTTGTGAACGCCTAGACATTTAGGGATTATGCTTAATAAGTTTATTCTTTAGTTAATTAATTGATTCATAAAGTGCTCAATATTTTAAGGTTTAACATTCGCTCAATTTTCTAGGACACCTAGATTCATTGAATCATTTTTTTTTACCACGACGTGCCCTTCAAGACACACTTCATGCTCCAATGGTGCCACTCGCCTTTGATTCAAATTTTAATTACGCGACGTGCCCTTCAATACGCACTACGTGCTCCAAGGGTGCCACTCGCCTTTGATTCAAATTTTAATTACACGACGTGCCCTTCAAGACACACTTTGTTCTCCAAGGGTGTCACTCGCCTTTGACTGGGTTTGGTAGTTGTCCAACCCTTGGAGTCAATACTCCATTCAAGCGACCTTGTGAGAGACTAAGGGCCTCTAAGGAATAAGGACCGTGCCTTATTGCATGCCCTTTAGAATCTTCGTGAGAAACTATCTCAGTCTGCCCTCATGACATCATGGATCTCTCGAGATAGGTAATCATTAACCTACAATTCGATCCATGACGGGAGTGCTTGTAGGATATGACGGGGATGCTGCCACACCTCTCCCTCAATATCTGGTTGTTGTGCATGGCCCCTTTACTACTTATGTGAGTTTGGTTAGAAATAAATCTTCAGCCTACATCCATCAATGAAACATTGTCAATGATCCATAAACAACATCATAATATACCCGATCATATGTCACATATCCATAAATAAAATACCCAAACCAATACAATCCACTCCCTGAATCGATCCAGAGTCTAAGGAGGTCCATCGATGCCATCAAAATCCTCAATATTTCAAGTTTCCTGCACACTCAGGGGAGACTCGTCAATAACATCTGTCAACATAGATATCAAATAACATAACATCATAATCCCTCAACATCATCACAAGAATCCATAATCGAACAGACAACCAGATACTAAAATTGGATCACTTGCACGCAAGTGTCCTCAAAGAGTAAGTCAATAATATGTGCTTGC
The DNA here is from genome assembly GCA_009831015.1 of Picea engelmannii. Lineage (NCBI taxonomy): Eukaryota > Viridiplantae > Streptophyta > Pinopsida > Pinales > Pinaceae > Picea > Picea engelmannii. The sequence continues at coordinate 179,735 of ML787844.1, read as the reverse complement.
AAGAGCGGGATTTTACACCCTCTGTTTATAGTGTTTGTGTCTCATGTCACTTTTCCAACTCATGCATGATTATATGTTATTTAATTACCTATTAGTTTTAATATTCACCATTCCATGTGTCACTCACATGCACAAGTGCACATGTAATTATCCATTTAGACTTATAAAATAATAAATTTTACTCACCCAACTCCCCCAATTCCTATTTTTACTCCTAGGTGTTCTATTGATATTCTCATGGCTTCTTAATATAGTGGTGCATGAGGAGTTACTTGTCCTAGTTATTTATTATTTCACTTAACTTCACTCAAGCCCATATTTTTGTTTCTAACAATTCAATTTGAATTTGAATTCTAAATCATATTTCCATGCTTCCTTCTTGGTATTTTTATTTCAACTAGATATTTTTTTATATTATGGAGTATTAATTAATATATGTACAATATTATTTTAAGTTAATCATTGTTTCAATTAATTTACTACACACAAACACAATACAATTTTTTTTATCATTATATGAAATGAATGTTATAACAATTTTCTTTTGACATTTTTCAATTTAACTTTCCAATTCACTATCAATTTACCATTTCATTAATAATACAAATGGTGCCATGTATTTCATGCCTTTAAAAAATACCTTACTATATTTCCAAGGGTGTCATGATCTACATGCCCTTCAAATACCCAAATTTTCTTGATGGGGAAATGGCACAACAATGGAGACATTATCAACTCATCTTTGTTTCACTTTGTTGAGATACTAATGGTCATCTAGGAATAAAGTCTTCACATTATTGTATTCCCCTCATCTAATCCTCATGAGTGACCAAGTTCGCGACCAACCCTTATGACAACGTGCAACCTCAAAGAAAAAGTGTCACTAACTTTTCAAATTAGGCCACAAAAAGAGTGTTGGTAAGTGGAAATATGGACACTTCCCCACCTCTTCTGATTGTACTTAGTATAATTTCCCATACAACATCACTAACCATGTGTTGATGGATTGAAAAGTATGTTTCCCGTGTCTGCACACACTACAATAAACACATCAATGATTTTTCATAATCAAAATCAAAATATAACAAAATGATATAACTTTATTGTTCCCTGACTCAATATGGATTCCAATATAATATTGATACAATATCACATCAATGCACCATTGTGGCTTCCTATCACACTAGGAAATTGTCAATAACATTTGTTAATAAATATATCCTGATTTTCATTTCAATTTATCCAAATCATAAACATCAATATCATCAATTACATCATGTCAATGCATATTGATTTCATCTATAATAACATATAAATTTATAAATAAGTCATTCAATCATCATCATTTTAAATTCAATTAGATACCTAAGTTCATATTCCATAATCATAACATCAATCAAATAATAACTAGGTCATTCGTAAACAAATTCCCTCAATAAAAAGTCTAATATATATCAATAGTCAAACAAAATGGGGCACGACAATACCTCTCTACCTACCATAAGTAGGGCCTTCTAGAAGCACAATGTTCCATTTTTCTTGCTCATTAATTTGAGATTAACTGTATGTGAATACACTTGGGAAGGAATTACAATTAATTGTAAAAAAAAGGTGATTTATATTTCATTCAATACATTATAATTCATTTCATTGACATGAATTTGGCATGAAGATTATGTTCACACGTTAAAGAGGTCGTTGTGTTAGCATTGATGGTGATAATATTATAGGTGTGAGAATTGCAATGAGTATTTATTATCATATAAAGTTGTATATAGTCTACGAGAAATGCATGGTGTTATGAGTTTTTTTTAGAATTTTTTTATATTTTAATTGATTTATTTTTCTAACAAATCCCCAACCAACCACATAAAATTAGTCACATCAAAGTTAAGCACCAATAAAAAAATTAAAATATTGGATTTTAAAAATTTGAAAAAAAATATTTTTGCAAAATTTCATTTAATAAAAAAATATATACCAAAACATTAGAACAATTTAACAAGCAAATTAAAATTAATGGAAAGTCAAAAGAGTTTGACTTAAAACAATTACAATATACACTATAAAAGGTGGGTATAATAATGAGATCTAACAATTAACAATGATAAAGAGAATCAATGGGCTCATCACACACACGTGTAATGCTTGTAAATAAATAACTAAATAATCTGTAGTGTGTGTACACAATTCCAATACTTCCCTTTTAAGATAGGTGTGGTCAAATTATTATCACCAAAACATGGCTCACCTGTACTAAGTTCATGAGCTTATGGGAGTACACCATTAGCATGGGCATCAATTTCTCCAAAACATTCCACCTCAAATTGACATATGGAAACACATGTCCAAAACTCATCCTCTTAGGATCTCAATGCACCTTTTACCCCTAAAAAGTGCATTGCTCTTAGAGATATCACCCCAAAAGCTGTGAGGTCCTGAAAAAACTCCTTTTTTTTATTATTATGCTTAGAATTTTCTAGAAAAGTAAAATAATTGAAAGTGGACTTATCTAAACCCTAAAATTATTTAAACTTGATATGGTCAACAAATCATTATTTATTATGACCATGTCAAGGGGGTTTAACCACTATTTTTCTTATAAAAATCGAGAGGTCTCTCCATTTTTCATCCATCCATCCAAAAGTAAGTACATGATGTTGGATTTTCTCTAGAACTCAAGATAACTCCTTTCTCTAGATATCATTTTAGCATCAACCAAGGTACTTACACCCAAAGGAGAGGGGATTCACCACACATCTAGGAAGCAAATGACCCTCCCAAGGAGGCCTTGGAGCCACCTTTTTTAGGGATCTTCTTCAAAGGCGATATTGTAGCATTGTTTCCATTAGGTATAGAGTTTATTCACATTCTTTAAAGCCTATATATTTCATTTTGTAGTTGTATTTATTTTATTTTTTTTCATTTGATAGATTGGTGTTTTATATGACGTGGATACATTCTTGAAGTGTTGTTTTATGCTTTGAGTTCTATATATTTGTTTGTATCTAGATCACAACCTATAGATATCATAATTTTCTAACTATTGTTGCATATTTATAACAATAGATTGGTGACTCCACTAGAAAAATAAACTATTTATATTCCTTGGTTGTGGGTTTGTGTTCAATCCTCCCTACCATCTTTAATTTTTTGAGTTTTTTGGGCTTATTTTGTATGTTGTTACTTTATGTTTTGTGTATGTAGGAGAAATTGGATTGAAGACTATATGATATACCTTGGAGACCATATCTTAGTATACAATATAAATCCAGGTCCTAATGCAATTTTTGCAATGAAAAACACATTTTCTGGGGGCAATTTCTACAAGGGCAACACACTTTTCAGGGTAAGTTTTTGCATTGGGTTAAAATTTTAGTTTTTTCAGTTTTCGAGGTTTTTCTTGGCTTCCCGAGTGATTTGTAGGATTTGATTTCAATCTTTAAGATGTTCATGTTGTATATGAATTTTTTTCTTTAATATTCTCATAAGATTGAGAAAGAAACCCCCCATTGGGTCTCTAATACCTTCTAGTTTTTTATTTATTTCAGATTGCACTTTCAAATTTATGTTATAGTGGGATATAGGATAGACCCATACCCTCTTGGTTATCCCTTAGACATATTTTCTTGCATGAATCTTGGGATAAAGAAAAGTATACTCCTTTTCCTTAGTATTTGTACTAGTGTAGGGTTTGTGTAAGAAGCATTTGTATTTATTTTTTCTAGCTTGATTTCCTCTTTCTTTTTCATCCTGAAGATCATATTTCTTTGTTATTTTAGATAGCTATATATTTCATATTAGAGAGCCCTCTCGGTGAAATAAAATATTCCATTTAGACCCTTTATTTTTTTATTTTTTTTTGTGGTTTTCTTCTTTGGAATTGCATGCTTGTGGAAAAGTAGTTTTTTTTCATTTATGAAATATGAATTAGAAAGTTTATTTATGTTCTAAAATATGTTTTGAATAAGGAAAATTTTCATTTACTTAAGTACTTGTTCTATTTGGTTACTTGCTCATTAGTTTATATTTCATTTATTTACATTCTACTTTACGTTTGCAAGAAATTTATTTGAAATAATACACACCTCACATGCATATAATTCACACCTAAAGTATATGCTTGGTTCATGTTGCCAATATTAGACTAAAACTAACCACTCAATCCAACACACATAAGCCCATTTTGGCCAAAAACAATCTTTTATTTAGGTTAGGACTTTGGGGATAGACACCCAAATAATTCCCCTAGTCATCTCACATTGAGACATAGTGGTTGAAATTTAGGGTACTTTAAAATCCTTTTTATTATATATAGTCATAACCATTTTGGTAACAAACATGCTCTTTGGAGTGGAGAACTCCAAGGTTGGGACCGGATGTGTGATTGAGACTCCTTTCTCTTTCACTATTGAATATCCTCCAACCACTTGATTCTAGTTTGAAGGCAAGGTAACTTGTTACACGTGTCTGTGAAGAGGTAGCTGAGTGGCCCTTCTAGGAGGTATCCTTACCCAGGTGGCTCTTGTAGGAGGGGCGCAACCTGGGACATATTTTTTTGGGTCTTTGGGACTTGAATACCCATTGATTTCTATTTATAATTTTCTCTTTTGTACAATCACTCATCCACGTGGAGAATTTACTACCCTTGTTGTTGGTTGATTGGAAGGCCCTTAACCATAGTTTAGGACTTGTTTGAGCATATTTATTTCATCTTATAGGCTAGAGTATTTTATTTTTATAGGATGAAGCTTGTATTAGGATATATTTATTTTGATTTAGACACACTTATACCCACTGTTTGCACAACCTGAGCATGTAGTGAGCGCATTTTTCCTCATTACATTGTTTTGTTCATTACTTTGTTACTTTATCCTTTTGATAGACGTAGTTCATCTTAGGGTGATATTTTCATATAGACATCATAACTCCTCAAAGAAGACTATCTCATAGGTTGCGAGGCCTTGAAACGTTTTTTCTAATGAATTTGTTATATCCCCTACTAAATGAGTTGAGGTTCTTCCACCTAGCTTGTTAGCACTAGAAGTCACCTCAGGATTGCGACAGAGGTAAGCCCAGTACCCATCAATATTATGTTACAATGAATAAGTTTAAGGGTGGTCTAATGGATGAAGTCTCAGGATTATAGCACTTTAACTAAACAAATGGGATGGCATGCATAAGCAAATGAAGTCTTGATCTAACTTTAGTCAGTAAGTTGTAGTAAAGGGTGAGTAGGGGGGAGAACGGGTGAGGAAATGCAGAGGTATGCTATGGACATCAGGTCTTCCAATAGTCTAAGGAGGAAAATATCTGAATACAAGATCTTCTTGAACCAAAAACCTTAGGAAATTGAAAACGTCATAACAACATTGCAATCAAACATACATTAGAATATAGTCACAACAACTCGACTGGATCACCCATGCCCGAGTCTTCAATATCAGAAGAAAAAGAGATGATAGGAAAGCTGACGATCATTAAACAAGAAGTATTAGACTACAACACATAACTAGAGAACCAAATCCTTCATTAAAACCTTATAATACGAGACCTTAGCTCAACCATTGACCATAAAAAAATATCAAAACTAACTATTTATACTCAGAACTACTAGCTTTCTTTAGAAGCACATTTTGGTCATTGCATTCAAGGATTGGCATCTGCATTTTTCTCTGTTAGATTGCACTTGCATTCTCTTGTCAGACACAAGATCAGATCAATATGGGCTTCACAAGAAAATCCATGGCAGGGGAACTTTCGACTGACTGTCTGCCCTCCACGGACAATTTTTCAATGCTTTCCATTTAAGTGGTGAAATGAGGTTTCAACCACCTTCCCCATTTTCATTAACTACTTTCATCGGGATCAGGGCGAGGCCTGACACCCATGAAAGTTCTAGTCTAGCTCATGACTCCTTCGAATCAATTTTGGTGCACCGAGGTAATGCATATCTTTATCTGTAACCAACGCAAGCATTATGATATTTTGCACAACTCATTTTACTTTGTCCCACGCGACCACAGGCTGTGACCTCGCACTTATCCCATATGAAATTTTGGGATTTCACATTTTGAGAGTTTTTACTCCCCTTGTGTTCAAATACCCCGATGCTTGAAATCATGAAACGACCCATCTGGATCAATGGTCAGATTTTTCTTGAATCCAATGGCCATGATCATCTCCTCAAACCACCTCAGTCGCCCGTCGCTTGATTAGGAGCCTACCTTTCATTTAGCCCTACTTCCATATGACCCTGGGTAGTTACCATGAGCCTAATTCCTAGGTGCGTTGTGATTTTGTGTTTTGCAAACTTGTGTTGCGCTCTATGCTCAAACCTCCAAGTCACGAAATTGTTATGCTCAGATCGGGTGCCACGCGTCCCCTTTGATCGGACGACCCAAATGATATCAACAATTCAGGACTTGAGATATCGACACTTCTCATGTCAGCCTTCCTGAAATGAAATTCGCTGCGGTTTAGATCTAGCACCACATGTCCTGCTGGAGTGGACGACCTGGATTATTTCACGACTTCGCGTTTCGCGAGTCCTCATGACTATTCTCTTTGACCTTTCTGCCTCGTGAAATTATGACCATGCTAATTGTGCACCACATGTCCTTACCGAGATTAACAGCTAGGATGGCCTCACGATTTTAGACCTCTGACGCTATACTTCGCGCAACTGTATGATCTTGATCACCCGATAATTGTTGATCTAATATTCCTGATGGATCTCTGTCATCGAAATCTGATCTTTCTCCCTTGCTTGACTTGCATTTATATTAGACTGCTTCAAGTGTTGTGCTTGGTGCTCATGACTGCGGCCTATGTAGTTTACTTGAATGACTGGTTGAGGGCTTGGGAAAACAAAGGATCAGCGACATAAGCAAAGAGAGAAGTGGTCAACTTTTAGGGAAAACATGAAATATTAGGGCTGATACCTCTCAGGAAAGTTGACAAGGAAAGACAAGTCGATCAAATGGATGAAGGTAATCAGAATAAAAACTACAAGTTGAGAGAATATCTTACGATCAGGTCTGCAAAAAAGAGGGGAAATAGGAAACATTATAGACCTAGGTAAAAACCACAGACTCACAAAGCCCTGACCAGTTTATGTGCTAACATTTGGCTCCACAGGGGATGGCATGCTCCCTGCGAGCTACCAAGAACACACAATTTCCAGTGCCTTTACTTTGGGTTATGGAGTATCCTATTAAAAACAAAATAAACGCAAAACAAGAAAGGTATTTACAATGGTGGGATGCTGACTATGGCTTTAAACAAAAAAAAAATCAATAAATGCCCATTTACAGGGCCACCGAAGACTTTGTCTGCCTCCAAATTCTGCAACCTCTAAGTGTTATTTGGGAACTTCTCAGAGATTTGGAAGGGGCCTATCCAAAGGGATTCATATTTTCCATGCTTTCCCTTGTCCTATCTGGGCGCATCCCATTTGAGAACTAGATCTCCCAGCTAGAAATCCTCTTTTCTTACTTTCATGTCAAAATCCCCCTTGATCCTTTGCTTACGGTCATGTGCTTTGTCTACCATATTCTCTCTATTATGCTGTACCTCTACCAACTGATGTATCTGCCTGATCATGTCATCAGGCTCCTCTTGGAAGTCTTGGAAGAACTTTGCCACTGGCAAGGTGAGATGAGAAGAAAAAACTGCTTCAAACCCATATACAATATGGAAATGAGAGATGCCCAAGGACCTTTTCGTTGTCACTCTATCAACCCATAGATAAAATTTGAGCTTTGAGTCCTAGGCTTTCTTGTTTTCCTCTAGAAGTCTTTTGATGATCTTTATCAGGATTTTGTTAGAGGACTCTGCCAATCCATTTCCTTGGGGATAGTAGGGGGTAGAGTGAATCAATACAATTCCAAACTGATCACAAAACTTGATCAATGGTTCGCCCCTAAAGGATGCAGCGTTATCAGTAACAATTATGTTCGGGCAACCAAACCTTGCTATACTATCTTTAAGAAAACCAATGATCACTTTGTGAGAAGCGCTCCTAGTGGGGATAGCTTCTATCCACTTGGTGAAATAATCTATTGCAGCTAAAATCCACCTGTGCTGACCACTTGAATCAGAATGAATTTCCCCAATGAAGTCAAGACCCCACTGCTAGAAAGGTCTTGAAGCCACCACAGGCTTCAATGGCAGAGACTTGAGCTACTTCTTACCAGAGAATTTCTGACATTTGAGGCAAGCTCTAACATTTGCACAGACATCGATGAATAGAGTAGGCTAGAAGTACCCAACCCTGAGAATTTTATTGGTTGTGGTTCTCCAGAAGTGATATCCCCCACACAGGTTGTCATGAAAATAAAACATAATTTTGTGGGCCTCACATGGGTCTAAACATCTCAGAAGCAGTGCTAGAGGGTCTTTCCAATACAAAACCTAGTCAATCAGGCAATACCTGATTTCTTTGAGATTTAAATCTATTGCCTTTCTCTTCCCCATTCCATCTGGAGGCCTTAACTCTTGCAGAAAAAATATAATGTCTTTGTACCAGGTACATTCTGCCAATGAGGGGCTGCCCTGAGAATTCTTATCAGGCAATTCATCTTGATGATTTTCTGAGTGAGTGTTGATGAAGTTAACCCCCAAATATTTAAAATTAGATTCAGCCAATAGCTTGGCTAAACATTGGCCTTTAACTATCTTGGTGGGATTTATTTCCATCTTGAATTCGAGGTTTTTGGAAATCCACTTGCTCCTTCTCCCTTCTATGTCAGGATGAATGAGAATGTCCTTCACAAAAGCTGAAGGAACATATGCGATAACCTTTGAATGCATGACATAGATTCTGAAAGATTTGAGATCTTTCACCAGGGCATAGGTCTGCTTCTCCATGATGTCATATTTCACCTCAACATCCCTTAGTGCTTTACTGAAAAAGGAAATGGGTTACTCCAACCCTTCCAAATTATTTTGCAATAAAAAATTTGTTATTGTGTCAAATGAGGCAAAGGAAAAAATGAGGAAATCCTTTGAGTAATCAAGAATGATAAGTACATGCACCTCGGTCAATGCCTTCTTGACCTGATCGAAATAATTTATTGGCTCAGTAGTCCATTTCAATTCATTCCACTTCCTGAGCATAGTTGTGATATGCTTTCCAATTCAGAAAAATTTGAAACAAACTTTCTCAGAAAATTAATTTTTCCCAGGAAATATTGGACCTCTTTCCTGGATCTTGGGAGTGACAAGGTTTGGATTTCTTCTACCCTGTTGGGCTCAATCCTAACTCCTTCAGCTAATACTATGTGCCCTAGTAATTTCCCTTCCTCCATGGAAAACAACAATTTCTTGGGATTTAAGGAGAGACCAAACCTTCTGCATTTCGAGAAGACTTTACTTAGATGGCAACAATGTTCTTTATCATATCTAGGAAAGACTGTTATGTCATCCAGATAGATGACCACAAATTTATCCCTTTCTCCAATGAAGGCGATGTCCATGGATCGTTGGAAGGTTGCTCCTGCGTTCATTAATACAAAGGGAATTTTGGCATACATGAATGTGCCCCAAGGAGTGGTGAAGGTTGTCTTTTCTCTGTCTTCAGGCAGGAAAAAGATCTGATTGTAGCCAGAAAATCCATCAATCATGGAAATCTTGGATGCACCTGTTATTCTCTACAACATGTGTTCAAGCTTTGGCAGTGGGTAATTGTCTTTCTTAGAGCTCCTGTTCAGGTTTTTGAAATCAACACAAAGTCTAATTTCTCCATTCTTCTTTCTCACTGGGACCAAATTGGCCACTCATTCAGAATATCTCAAAGGGACAATGATTTGGGCCTTCAACATCTTTTTTACCTCCCTTTCCATAATAGGAAACAATATAAGATTTATTGATCTTAATTTCTGCCTAAATGGTTTGGTCTCTTCCTTTAGTGGAATCTTGTGCTCAATAACACTGGTGTCATCCATCCTGAGGTCTTCATAGGTCTAAGAAAACACATCAATGAATTATTTTAATAACTCAACATACTCGACCCTTTTCTCCCTCGACATGCTGGTCAACAACTTGACAAATTATGGATTCTCCTCTGTGCTAATATTACACTCAGCTACATTAGCGTCCTCATATGAAACCTTACCCTTTACTGCCACATCATTCCTTTCAAATAGTCTTTCCAAAAGAACTAGTCCTTTTGGGATGTGATTGTTGGGTAACTAGACAATGTGATGATCAAAAATTTTGTTCAGAAAAACAACAGGATGAGGATCTATTTCAAAGTTAGGCTCTTGATCAATGTGTAATGCAGAAAACTCACCAACGGTCTCCAAGAAACTTTTGATCTTAATATCATCCTCAAACACTTTCCGATGCTTGACATTTTCAGGTATAGAGGGTCTATATTTCACTTCGACATCATACCCGAGTTTAGGTGGCAGAGGGACTCTGAAATTACTCGTTGAGACATCTAGATAATCGACCATGGCATTTTCTTCTCTGGGAACAAATGAAATGTTAAAATCTAAGAAAAAAATGTCAATTAGGTCCCACATTTCATTTCTATAACTTCTGATCCGAGGGTGTTTGGCCTGATAAGAATTTCTGATTTGCTGGACGATCAACTTAGTATCCCCAAATACTGATATCTCTTCAATCCCCATGTATTTTGTAGCTCTCAGACCCAAAACAAGAGCTTCATACTATGCTACATTGTTGGTAGTTTCAAATTCTAACTTGTATGACAAAGTTATAATTTCTTGAATTGGAGAAACAAAAACCACCCTAGCACCAACACCTTCCCTAGAAGAGGCTCCATCAAAGAACATTTTCCAAACAGAGGTAATCAGAGGAGAATCTTCATAGGGATTAAAGGAATGTTTTCTAATCTTGAGAGGAGGTTTAGGGGCATTAGTAGGCTACAATAAGCTAGATCCCAAATTAGTATCAAGGGAAAATATAGGATGATTGGTGGGGTCTGCTTCATCGTTGATAATGTAAGCCAACTGAGATTCTTTGTATAGTATTCTATGCTCCCCCCCAAACACATGAATAGTAGCATATGTGAGGTCCATCTGCAAGGTTCCCCCAAGCCTTTTTATCCAATATCTTGACAATAACATGCCACAATTTGGGGGAACATCAACCACTACTATATCCATGACCACACTTTTCATGGGAAACTGAAACAAGGTCACTACTAGATCTTTGATAACCCCAAGACATTTCACTTTCCTAGATTCAAAGGAATATAAGTCATGATAAGCCTTTGTGATTTCTAGTCCCAGTTCTTCCATAACAGTTTTGGGCATGAGATTACGAGAGGCCCCTGAATCCATCAGACAATTATGCAGTACCTTGTCATGTATGTTCAGTGATGTGTAGAAGGGAGGGGCTGAATTGTCTCTATCTTATACCATGGGACCTAAGATGATTGTTGGATTCTCGTCTTGCAAATTGATTAAGTCTGAGGGATGATACAAAGGTTCTAGCAACAACAATTTAGATAGGGATCTCTTAAAGTCTTCATGCTTGACTATCTCTGAAAGGGGTACCAAGATCCTAATCTTATGAATTTCATGATCAAAGTTAAAATAGGATGGGGGCATTACAATTTCCTTTACATCCGGGATAGGACCTTTGGCTACTGGTGGGGAATTCTATGCTTTCTTTTCCTTGCCTTCGTTTGCTGAGTCTTTGACGGACTTGTCTTCTCTGGGAGGATGATCAGGGATGTCGAAATTCCCATATTTTTTCTTAGACCTGAGGTTGTATATATTTAGGATGTCACTGACCTTATCCCCCTTGCTTAGTGTGTTTAATTAAATGTCAATGAGAGACTCCTCGTATGCTGATTGAGTTAAGTGAGGACAAGGAGATGCGTCTTCAAGACAGTGGATCTTTGGGCCAAGGTATTCTTCCTCCCCATAATCATCTGCAACAAGGTTGTTTTGAGGAGGGGTCTGAATTTTTTGATCATCCCTATCTCTGTTTTGAGGTTCTCTTTGCATAACCTAAGGAACATTGTTATTCGGCCTCCTGAAGTTTCCTCTGTTATCAACATTTTGAGGATTTCTGTATGTTTACGTCCCCTCTAATTCCAACCTCTCCATTCTAGATGAAAGTGATTTTAGTAACTTAGTTAATTCATCCATTTGAGGGGGGGGTGGGGGGCAGAGGAACTGGAGGTTGAGGCTTCAAATATTCCCCTTCCTCTGCCTCTATCAGTTTTATTCCTGAGTCGATCAGCTGCCAATATGTTAGACTCTACTTCTAGGGCTTCATCTTGCATATGCACCAAGGAGGTAACTCTTCTCTCTCTTAACAAGAGAAATAATTCAGGGTCAGAAGCGCTAGAATAGGTAATTTTGGCATAGGATTATGTATGCTTTAGCTCAGCATGGATCTTATTGTACACTTCATTGAATATTTTGGAGAAGTCAAAGACATACTCTCCCTCTTTTCTCTTTAGGGACTCGAACTCTGTGATATAATACATGAAGTCCTTTTTATCTCCCCATTGTCTCAAGAAGACATCATCTAAAACTTCAATCCCAACAATGGATCCAAGAGCGAGGGCCCTGAACCAGTTTATGGCTTCTCCATCAAGACTATGGAAAAAACTCCTCATCCATACATCTTCGTCTACTATGACATAGTTATCAACATAACTATAGAAAGCTGCAAGGTGCTCTTCTATGTTAATATCTCTCTCCCTCGTAAACTTTGGCAGATGCTTAAGTTAGCCACCAACTGGGAGGGCATTAATAGGATGAGGTAAAATGAGAGGGGTGTATCTGGAAGCTACTATAGCGTCCATTATATTTTTGGGGGGATTAGATCCTACCATAGGGATGATAGGTGGAGGAGAACTAGGAGGGGAAGGGGTTCGAATAGGGGATACTGGAACTGAGCTTCTGGGAGGAAAGGAAAACAACAGAGGATTTGGAGAAAATGCTACAAGGTTTGAAGGAAAAAAAGGATTCCCTTTCTGCAAAATCAGTAACTCCAACAGGAGGAGAAGTAATAAAACTTGGAGTGGGAAATTCTTCTGGGGTTTTGGGTCTAGACTAAGGTGCCACTTCAGGGGAGAGGGGAGTGACAAGAATTTCTCCCTCCAAATCCAGACTAGGAGGGGAAAAATCAATAAGAAAACTCCCAAACTTTAAACTTTGGGAAACTCCAGCAAACAGTATAATAGGATAATGAGAGGAATCTATTGGAGTTTCTAAAGGAAGACAGTGAAAATCATCAGAAATACCTGGTTCAACAACAAAAGTACCTTCTCATAGGGCCTTTCTCTTTCTGACAATTTTCTCTGGGTTAGCTTCACGTGTTGCTAAAGGTAGTTGTGGAGTAGACCTCATGTGTCTGCCTCTAGAAGCCCCAACTGAAAGAATGGAGTCTACAGTGGATTCACATCAATGGAGTCACCACAGTGGATTCGTTAGGTGCACAACTGCAATATTTGATGTACTAAGTTCTACTGCACCTTCAAAACTAGTAAGATTTGTCATTCAATCCTAGGGAAAATCTTCAATTTCATCCCCGGAAACGGTGCCAGAAATGTTAACACTATAAGTCACCTCTAGATTGCGGAAGAGGTAAGCCAAATACCCATCAGTATTATATCACAATTAATAATTTTAAGGGTGGTCTAAGGGACACAATCTCGAGATTATAGTGCTTTAACTCAGAAAAAATGGGGTTTCCATGCATAAGAAGATGAGGTCTTGATCTAACTTCAGTCAGTAAGTTGTAGTAAAGGGTGAGGAGGGGGGAGAACAAGTGAGGAAATGCAGAGGTTTGCTATGGACTTCATGTATTCCAGTAGTCTAAGGAGGAAAATCTCTGAATACAATATCTTCTTGAACCCAAAACTTTAGGAAACTGAAAACGTCATAACAACATTGCAATCAAACATACATTAGAATACAGTCACAACAACTTGACTAGATCAACCATGCCCAAGTCTTCAATATCAGAAGAAAAAGAGATAATAGGAAAGCTGACTGTCATTAAACAATAAGTCTCATACTACAACACATAACCAAAGAACCAGAGGCTTCATTAAAACTTTGCAATACAAGAGCTTAGCTCAACCATCGACCATAACAAAATATCAAAACTAACTATTTATACTCAGAACTACTATCTTTCTTTAGAAGTGTGTTCTGGTCATTGCATTCAAGGCTTGGCGTTTGCATTTTCCTCTGCCAGATTACACTTGCATTCTCTTTTCAGATGCAATATCAGATTAGTATGGGCTTCATAAGAAAATCAATGGCAGGGGAACTTTCAGTTGATTGTCTTCCCTCCACAACCAGTTTTTCAATGCTTTCCATTTAAGTGGTGAAATGAGGTTTCAACCAACTTCACTATTTTCATTAACTACTTTCATTGGGATCAGGGAAAGTCCTGACACCCATTAAAGTTCCAGGTGAGCTCACAACTCCTTCGAATCAATTCTGGTGCCTCGAGGTCATGCAGATATTTCTCTGTAACCAACTCATGTGCTATGATATTTTGCATAGCTCCTTTTCCTTTGTCCCACGCGACCGTGGGCCGTGACCTCGCACTTATCCCATATGAAATTTTGGGATTTCACATTTTAGGAGTTTTTACTCCCCTTGAATTCAAATATCCTGATGCTCGAAATCATGAAACGACCCATCGGGATCAGTGGTTGGATTTTCCTTGAATCTAACGACCATGATCATCTCCTCGGACAACCATAGCTTCCCGTCACTCGATCAAGAGCCTACCTTTCATTTAACCCTTCTTCCATAAGACCCTAGGAAGTGACCATGAGCCTAATTTCCAGGTGCGTCACGATTTCGTGTTTCACGAACTTGTGTTGCGCTCTATGCTCAAACCTTTGAGTCACAGAATTGCGACGCTCAGATCGGGTGCCACATGTCCCCTTTGATCGAACAACCCAAATGATATCAACAATTCAGGACTTGGGATATCGACACTTCTCATGTTAGCCTTCCCAAAATGAAATTCACTGCAGTTCATATCTGGCACCATGCGTCTTGCTGGAGTGGACAACCTAGATTATTTCGCAACTTCATGTTTTATGAGTCCTCATAACTCTGCTCTTTGACCTTTCTTCCTCGTGAAATTGTGACCAAGATGATTATGCACCATGTGTCCTTACCGAGATTAAAGGCTAGGATGGCATCATGGTTTCATAGCTTTGATGCTATACTTCACGCAACTGTATGATCCTGATCACCCAATAGCCGTCGATCTGATCTTCTTGATGGATCTTCGTCATCGAAAAATGATCTTGCTCGCTTGCTTGAATTGCATTTATATTAGACTGCTTCAAGTGTTTCTCTTGGTTCTCAAAACTACGACCTATGTAGTTTACTTGAATGACTGGATGAGGGCTCGGGAAAACAAAGGATCAACGATGGAAGCAAAGAGAGAAGTGGTTGACTTTTAGGGAAAATGGGAAATCTTAGGGCTAACACCTCTCAAGAAAGACGAAAAGGAAAGACAGGTCAATCAAATGGATGAAGGAAATCAGAAGAAAAACTACAATCCGAGAGAATATCTTACGACCAGGTCTGCAAAAAAGAGGGGAAATAGGAAAAATTATAGACCTAGGTAAGAATCATAGACTCACAAGGCCATGACCAGTTTATGTGCTAACAAAGCCTCCCTTTCAGGATATTCCTCATTGGGTTCAAGAAGTTCTTCTTCTTATTAATCCTAATATCCCTTAAGAACTATGGGTTCATCTACTTCTGAAACTATTTCTTATGCAACTAGTTCATCTTCATCCAACCCAGGTTCCACAATGGCAACAACTAACATTAGAGCCAATACAAGAGCTAATGCCAACAAGTCCATTTTTCCTGACATGGAAGGTTTGAATCTCCATGATGTAAACAAGTTGATTAATGATCCTATCTAGAATGATTCCAATTAGACCACTATGCCAACTAATATTCCCTTCAATATCCCTAAGTTTGAGGGTAAACCCATAGAAGATTCCCCTAACCACATTATTATTTCCTTCCACCTTTGGTGTTCCTCCAACCACATAAGGGAATATTATGTTAGGTTGAGGATTTTTCAACTCACTCTTATTGGTGTTGTTAGCACATGATATGTACTGAACAACATCATTAGTCTTTTCTAGTCATGTGGTAATTCCTTCTTCTAGGAGTCAGTCATTTAAAAGTTCATAGGTTTAGAGTCATCTTTTATGATTACAAATCAAGGTGCTTGATTTTAACCTTGAGTCTAAAGTTGATCAAAATACATTGTCAAGTATTAGTGTTATAAGGGTGATTTTCATCATTTCTAAAGAAGGAAATGTATTGAATTCATATCCATTTTCATTAAAACAAAACACACTGCAAACTGGTTAAAGGCGCTACAAACTCACAATGCACTGCAAACTGTCACATACTACTACTTTTGGAGCTACAAACTCTCTGTATCAGCTTATGGTGGATTAATAACTTGAAGAACTATTAGTGTAATGTTCAACAAAAAGAAGATGATAAAGCATTATGTCTACAACTTTCAATCAATTTTTCTATGATATCTCATATATGCAGGCTTGTAAATCTAAGGAATGTTTTGTCCTATGCTGCTATGAATATACTATTTATGAAAGTTATTTTCATTACTCAAAATTTGTAGCAGGTTTATTAGAGTTTTTCAAGGCTTATTGAATGTTTTTAGCATCAGTTAAGTTGATTTGGCACAAAAAAACACCTACAAGAAAGTTCGCAGTGCCGCTGTCAAGCGCTAGAAACTCATTTCCTGTAGCAACTTCTTCTAAATATTTTATCATAAATCCAAAATGGTGATGTGGGTTCTTATGAAAGCTGGTGTGGAGAAGAAACATATTACCATTGATATGCTGGAAAAAAAACGAAGCCTGACCCAGTTCGTAGTTTGGGAGAAATGTCAAACTTACCACCTACAGGAAAGTTCGCAGTGCATGCTGTCAAAGGCAATGCAAACTCTAACAGTTTGATAAATCCTTGTTTGGACGTTTCCACCTATCAAGGAGAATTCGAATGAATTATAAAATATCAATTAGATGCTAAAGGACACATGCACCTAAGATTTATCTCCATTAAAACCTCATGCAGTTAGTTGGAAACAAAGTTATTAATGACTTCCAACAACTTCCTAAGATTTAGTAGTTTGTTGGATTTTTGTCTCTTTGACTATTTCCACCTATCTCCAAGGCCCAAAATCCAATGAAAGAGATGGGATGATACCTCCTAAGCATATTTTGGATGTTATTTTCTATTTAATGAAAGAGGTTTGAGTTCATGACTAGAAAGAGCTTGAGAGAGATGTCGGGGAACTTTATCTGTGTATTTTTAAACCCGAGGGCATGTGATGTAGGAATTTCTTCCATTAGAGATTCATGAAAGTTGTGATACCATACTATTTTCCTCTTGTTTCCATTCTTTCTTATCATATTTCTTGAGTAATATTTATAGAATTTGAAGATCAAAAGTTGCCTTTGGTCAATGGATTCATGAGCTGCAAGGGATTTGTGGTAATTTCTGGTTAATCATTGATTATTGTTCAAGCACTCTTTTATCTATCTTTCAGAAAATATCTCTGTTAAGTGGATACTCTTCTTTTTGTTCACCTTCTATTATTATACCCATCCTTGCATAAGCCTTTTTTCTGGTAGGCAACCTGATTTCCTTTTATTTGCAGAATGTTATGACTCCATGCCCAATAGAATGCATTTGCAAGTAGTCTGTCCCCCCCCCCCCTTTTACTTTTATCTTGATGATCGACCAAATATAACATATTTTAATCATTTAAATAAAATGGGTACTAGGATTAGCCTCTACCAATCTGAGGGTGGCTCTCAGTACTAACATTTTTGGCGTCGTTGTTGGGTAGTGAAGAAAAAATAAAGCTTCCATGGGAGAATGACATAGAATAGATCCAACTCTTGATGGTAGACAAGAGCATGACACTAGTTTGACTACAATATTCTACCTTGTGACTCCATCTTCATCACAGATGAATCTATTGGCGACTTCACTAGTTTTAAATGGACAAGATACTTTCTCATAGGTATGCATTTTGTGATTTTTCAAATATATATGGTTTTTCAAACCTTGTGCCTGATAAAAGTGAATCAAAAGGTCCTCTTCCTAGCTTTAGAGGATAATATTGGGAAGTGCTAGCTGATTTCTTATTATATTTTCATGAGTGAATGATTAAATTGAAATTTATACATGAATATGTCATGATCAAGTTGTTTAGATAGTCCCTGGAGGGAAAATCCTGTGACTGGTGTATATCTCTTCTGGTTTCCAATGTTAATTCTTTGAAAGGTTTTCATACTGCCTTTCATTCATTTTGTAAAGATAAATTTTCAGATGACTTCCTTTATCTAGAATGTTGTCATGAGTTTGATTTGCTGTGTAAAGGATCTGGCAGTCATAAAGAGTATGCTTGTATTGAATAATATGTTGCAGTAGAAGAGACTTTTCATTATGATCAAGAGGTTGATACTCTTCAAAATGATATTCTTTCTCATGGATATGGAGTAGAAGAAAATAAATAGGTTTATGAAAGTTCACTTGCTATAATTGTTTTTTATTATTATGAATCTAAAGATGTGTTTTCTCTAGATACAAATCACGTGGATCGATTGTCTTTTAGTCCAATTGCACTTGCAATCAGTGAAACCATCCTGTAGGAACCTTCATTTTTGTAGAAAAATGAAATTGGCAACAATTATAAAGTTGGGCATATACTGAAACAATCCAATCTCTAGCTAGAAGAACAAGAAAAGGTATTTATTTATGACTTTCAAGACCCTATGGCTGATTATCTAGAGCCTTTGAGAAGTGAATATGTCAAACCATTCTTGTTTAGTGGATGTTGGTTCTATTGTCTTTTTGAACTGCACTTTTCTATGCCATGGATTTCTTCTTTTTTCCGATCCAGATCAAGAGTTTCACCAGTTAATCTATTCCTTGCATGGATTCATTGGAAAACTAATTATACTTGATCAAGTAATAGTTTAAATGATTAGGTGTAGGATGAATAAGCTCGACACTCGAGAATTTTGGTTTGCAGTTGTTTTTTTTTCCAGTGGGTTAGTGTAGGAAAATATATAAATAAGCTCACTCCATGAGCATTTGATTTTCAACAACAGTGTTTCAGCTTGTGCATATTTCAGAGTGGATTTTATTGCAATGAGTTTACAGTACTGGTTTCATTTTGTAGTGTGTTTGGTTGAGGAATTGGTTATTGGTCTTAGTTTTTAGGTTGCAAGAAAGAGCATGGTTTATGCCCAATGGATAAGGCACTCGAACTGCAGAGGTTCTTGGAGCATCATAGGGAGGTATCCATCCCCTATGGAGCCAATGTTAGCACATGATACGTACCAAAACACATCATTATTCGTTTCTAGTCATGTGGTAATTCCTTCTTCTAGGATTCAGTCATTTAAAAGTTCATAGGTTTAGAGTCATCTTTTATGAATATAAATCAAGGTGCTTGATTTTAACCTTGGGTCTAAAGTTGATCAAAATACATTTTCAAGTCTTAGTGTTATAAGGGTGATTGTCATCATTTGTAAAGAAGGAAATGTATCAAATTCATCTCCATTTTCATTAAAACACAATGCATTACAAACTGGTTAAAGGTGATACAAAATGGTTAAAGGTGCTACAAACTCATAGTGCGCTGCAAACTATCACATACTACCACTTCTGGGGCTACAAAATCTTTGTAGAAACTTATGGTGGATTAAGATCTCGAAGAAATGTTAGTGTAATGTTCAACAACAAGAAGAGGATAAAGCAATATGTCTTCAACTTTCAATCAGTTTTTCTATGATATCTTATATATGCAGGCTTGTAAATCTAAGGAATGTTTTGTCCTATGCTACTATGAATAAACTGTTTATGAAAGTTAGCAAGTTTATCAGAGTTTTTAAGGAGTCTTTAATGGTTTTGGCATCATTTGAGTTGATTTGGCACAAAACAACACTTATAGGAAAGTTCGCAGCACCACTGTCAGGCGCTACAAACTTAGCAACTTCTTCTAAATATTTTATCATAAATCCAGAGTGGTGATGTGGGTTCTTCTCAAATTTGGTGTGGAGAAGGTACCATATTACCATTGAATTTCTGAAAAAAAATCAGCTCGACCCAATTAGTAGTTGTGAAGAAACGTCAAACTTACCACCTACATGAAAGTTCAGAGCGCATGCTCTCAAAGGCACTGTGAACTCAAATTGTTTGATAAATCCGCATTGTTTGGAGGTTGCCACCTATCAAGGAGGGTTAAAATGACTTCTCAAATATCAGTTAGATTCTAAAGTACACCTGCACCTAATATTTAGCTCCATTAAAACCTCATGCAGTGATTTGGCAACATATTTATTAATGACTTCCAATGACTTCCTAAAATTTAGCAGTTTGTTGGATTTTTGTCTCTTTGATTGTTTCCACCTATCTCCAAGGCCCAGAATCCGATTAAATATATGGGATGTGACCTCCTAAGCATATTTTGGATTTTATTTTCTATTTAATGAAAGAGGGTTGAGCTCATGACTAGAAAGAGCTTGAGAGAGCTGTAGGGGCAGTTTATCTGTGTATTTGTAAGCCTGAGGGCATGTGTTGTAGGCATTTATGTCATTAGATATTCATGAAAGTTGTGATACAATAATATTTTTCTCTTGTATCCATTCTTTCTTATCATCTTTCTTGAGTAATATTTGTAGAATTTGAAGATCAAAAGTTCCCTTTGGTCAATGGATTCGTGAGCTGTAAAGGATTTGTGGTAATTTCCTATTAATCATTGATTATTGTTCAAGAACTCTTTTATCTATATTTCATAAAATATCTCTGTTAAGTGGATATTCTTTTTTTCTTTTCAACTTCTATTCTTCTACCCATCCTTGCATAAGCCTTTTTTTTCTAGTAGGCAACCTGATTTCCTTTGATTTTTAGA
The DNA here is from genome assembly GCA_009831015.1 of Picea engelmannii. NCBI lineage: Eukaryota > Viridiplantae > Streptophyta > Pinopsida > Pinales > Pinaceae > Picea > Picea engelmannii. The sequence goes on along the minus strand of ML787844.1, from coordinate 158,786 downwards.
ATTTTATGACTCCACACCCAATAGAATGCATTTGCAGGAAGTCTGTTGTCCTCCCTTTTACTTTTATCTTGTTGATCCCCCAAGTATAACCTGTTTTAATCATTTAAATCAAATGGGTATTGGGCTTATCCTCTAGCAGTATGAGGGTGACTCTCAGTGCTAACAAGTGTTTCTTCCAAATAATACATTGAACAACCAAGCAATACATATACCTTCTTTCCATATATAGCTAAGGTTTTCTTGAATTTATTCCATCTTCTGGTCCCCCATGACATAGGGATTGGGATTTTAACTAACTTCCATCAAAATATAGACACTCATATCATGGATAACATCCACGAATAACATATAAGACATGGATTGTGCAAAGATGATATAAATGATAGATTCCTCATGGATTGGTTCATAAATCTCTTCTTCCTCCCATTTCCAAATATGTATCCACGACTATTCCCAATATCGAGGAAGAAGCTATCCAGAAGGCACAAGAATATGAAATTATCTATGCCAAGTCTGGGTATTTGTATATGATTCTTCCTTATACCCATTTCTCTTGCTCAAGTGACTTTTCAACGCAGGGGGAATCCCATGTAGTTGATGGTGTTATTGGGTCAATGTCTCATAAACATCCACATCTTAATACCCCTGGACATAGTGGATACAATAAACCTTGTGGTGGGGTTATCATTCCTTGCCATCAATCCTCAGTTGGGTGTCCTTATACACCTTATAGTTACCATAAACCTCCTCAGTGTTATTATCATTCCTCCTCACAAGTGGGAACTAGCACTTCATATGTTTCAACTCATGCAAATCCACATGTACATGGGCATGCTTGTACTAGTTATTGTTAAGGTGGGATATCGATGAATCCCTATTACCATTTCCTTGTTCCTTCACTAGTATTCTCGATTCCTCCTGCAATGGTACCGAAATCCCTTGTTGGTTAACCTACACCTCCTCCTCGTGGACAAGTGTATGCATGAAAAAATGCACCTTACCCCCCCAATCAAAATAATAAAAAGAATGACAAGAAGAATGGAAAACATAATGTCAAAAACCAAGGGAACTGGGGGAATCAAAATTAGTAACCTAATACCAACAGTGGGGGATACCAAAATTTCGTAACCTAAGGAAAAGGTAATGATCCCCAACCTAAAATAGGGAAGAATTTTTTGCTTAAGTAAGGGACCATAAATGAACCAAGGAAAAAACAAAAAAATGATGCCCCATCCCTAGAAAGGGTATTTAGGGTTCGGGTGTGTTACAAATTGGTATCAAAGAATGTAAAAAACACTTGGCCTAATTGGGCTCATGCACGAGTCACATAAAAATGTTATTAGAAAAACTTTAAGTGAGAGGGCGTACTACCCTACCCTATATAGCAGAGCATGATTTAGACACAGGCCTGGATAGGTTGAAGAACAGTTGAAAGGCTAGGCTAACATGATCCTGCTGAGATTACCACAGTCATATGGAAGTTATCTGCACATTGAAGGATGCAGATTAAAATTCAGCTGGGATTTTACCCAACGAGATTGAATCATGTTATTTCATGGAAAATGAATCCTATCATTTCTTTGGGAAATGATAGCCAATCCTACAGGAGTTGGATTATACCGATGAGAAATAATAGCAAGACTTGGATGTGAATGGAGTGAAAGGATCCATAGCAGTAAAAATTACTGCTTTAATGAAGGATTAAACATGGTATATATGTATAACCCCTCACGATCAGAGGAATGAGTCTGGTGACCATTCTCTAAAAAGGGAGAGCATGCACAACTCTCGGGTTTTGAAGGGAACTGAGAAGTGAATTTTGTTTCTGGGTATAGGAATTGTTGGGAAGGGTTTTTCTAATCAAGCTGATAAATGGAGCTGCAGATATATAGAGTGATTGAATGAGAAATCACAACAATCTCCCTTGCTTGGTGGATAGGAAACTAGTCTGCCATAATTCTCATGGGAGGAGGAGAGTGAACTTCATCCTCAACTGTTGATGAATAGAAGGAAGAACTCTAGGTGTAATGGTTAAGACTAATTATGACCTAAATATACTCTGGAGTTTTGAACTAGAATACTTAGTAAGTAACATAATTCAAAATTGTATCTGGGCTTTAAGGGAATAGTCCAACTGTTATTACACATGAAAATCTTTTATAAATAAGGTAAAATGGTTAATTAAATGTTGATCTTGAATGTGGTAAAGGAAGTGTTGTGGCACTTCAAGAAGCCCAATGGGTCATATTGACATCCAGAGGTGGATGATAACCATATGGAAATAGATTGGTATACTCAGATAGCTATAAGATGGATTTTAGGAAAAGATTCCCTTGAAGGAATTTGTTGACCAAGAAGGGTTCGAGGAATGAAAGAGAATCTTTATAATTTGTCTTGTTTCCTTGGGGAGCTATTGGATTTTCCCAGATAATATTTCTAGGATATTGAGTCATATTATAACACCAGAGGCAAGGATAATTTCTTTCTTATTGTTTTCATATAGAAAGAGGGACATAATTATGATTATGTCTGTTAAATTGACCATGTTGATAGCATGTGAATGACTACAAGATCCCAAACGAGAGGGAATCTCAGTGTTGATTATCTCTATGGAAATTGTCCTGAGAATGGTAGTAAGATCCCTGGGAGAAGGATACAAGAGTCTGATATGTCCATGCACATGTATGCCATGGAAAGGGTGCAAGCAATGAGCTTGCGTGATGTATGCTTGGGATAGGTGTGTATAAGCTTGAGTGCATGGATTTAATGCATTGTGAAGCTTCTTGATATGAAGCCTGAAATTAATACTAACTAGGTATGAATGGTATTAAATGTGCAAGTGATGCACATGTATTATGTAAGAATGTATGTATACTAAAGGAACAATATGGCTGCCTTGATGAATGATATGTAGGGAAATAACTACACTTTCCAAGATTGAATGAATACCATGGATGCATGGCCGGCTCTATTATGTGGAGTCAGGAAAGATTGGTTTTGAATTATAGCTTGAGGGGAATGTGTTCCATTCCCTCAGGAAATGCTAGTATAAATAGATGAAACAGTAAATGAGAAAATATACTTTGTTGTCATGATAAAAGGCATCATTATTAAGCCTTTGAGGACTACATGAGAACAATTGTGAACAATCATAAGTTAAATGATTTATGATTATGCATGTGGTTAAGTGCATCATGGATGTAAGTTAGAAAAACAAGGAATATGGGTGGAAAAATAATCTGGATGCATAACAAAGATGGATGTTTATATTCCTTATGGAATATTTGGTAAAAAGTCAAAGCTAATTTAAGGTTGAGGCCATCACAGATAGAGGAGGATATGTAAAAAGGAAGTTGCATGTTGAAGGTGTTCATTGTAGAAGAACTGTGTGAAGAATCTGTCATGAAAATGGAGTCACCACCTTAATGAATTCTGAGAATTGAGAAGTGGGCTACAAGCCTATTTATATAAGAATCCTGGATTTCATTCTAAAAAAATATATATGAGTGGAAAACTAACCCACTAGTGTAGACCATTCTAATAACCGAATGGTAATGTGGAGCGTGCATAGGGTCATGAATCATTATGAACAAAAGGTTTTATATTAAACAATGTTTATGTATCCTAAGAGTTAGGGTAAGCCTAACCAAGGCTTGTCAAGTAAAAAGGAGGAACACTCTTTCCACCCTAAGAATCTGAATTTCTTACAGAGTTGTAGGTCTTAGATGAGCAACTATGAAGAACAAGTACAACTGGATAAAGGAGAATAAGTAAGTAAGTAAGTTTGAATGAATAGGCTTGGTTGAAGCCATATTAAACAATTGAAATAAGGCCTTGGAAAATATACCAGTTGGACTGAAAGTCCTAGGTTGTGTAGAAGGAGTTGGAAAAGGGAAGAGATCTCAACTCCTTTCTTGTTGTATTTTGTGTTTTCTCTAGGAAGAGAAACTGGAGTGATGATGAAAGGTAAATGTTTGACACCATAGTGATGATGGTTGTGTGACTGTAGAAACAATTGAGAATTGTGGTGTTTCACTCATGAAAACATTAAGAATAATGTAATCAAGTGCATAAAGATATACTAGGACATATTTGAAAATGTTTTATTCACTAAAATGTTATGATACATGCATTTTTATTTTACCTAAAAACTAATATATATTCATGATGGATGACATGGGTAGAGAGGAATTGGAGCTGTTGAGAAAGACAATTTTCAATGATGGACAACCTCAAGCAAATGATAACTATGAGGAGGTTTTTGTTAAAATATTGTTGAAGGGACTTTAAAAGTCCCCACAAAGAACCATTGATGAGGTAATATCCGAGAGGGTGCTAGTATCCTATGAAGGTATAAGAATGCTCATACCTATGTAGCATGAGGTATGAAGGGAATCGGTAGGAATCCCTTCTGAAAATATTTCATTATCCTAATGATATGCAATTAATTTTGAGTGGTTGTTGTATGCCATTGCTACCCAGGCAGGGTAAGATTAAGGAAGGAAGAATCTGAAAAATAAATAGAGGAAGTCTATGTCAATCAAGGATGAGTTAAAATCCTTGCAAGAAAATGTTGGGCTCTAAATATGTCTTAAAATATAACCTCTATGCATCATCCAAAGGTAGGCGCTGGCACAAGAGTTTTACTTGTCGCCTACTTACCTTCCGTTTTCAATACTCGTCCTCTAGAGATGCGACCCCTACAAAGGGACAAAAATCATAAAAAAAGGAAAAACAATCATTCTGTTCAAATGAACAACAAAAGGAACAACAATCGTAACAAAAGGAACAACAATCGTTCCATTCAAATGAACAACAATAGGAACAACAATCATGACAAGGGAACGATAGTCGTTATATTGGGCCAAAATAATGTTGTATTAATTGAGTTGTAGTACTTGCCCAACTATCTAATTTTTCAACCTAGGGTTCGTAAACTGATGAAGCACATGAAAAGTATATGCAATATTGAAGTGAGACTAATCTAATCTAATGTTTAAGCTACAACTGAAATTGAATCAATAATCTAACACATGACTGAAATATAATCATTAATCTAACACACGATTGAATTAGAATCATTAATCTAACACGTGACTAAAATAGAATCATTAATCTAACACATGACTGAATTAGAATCATTGATCTAACACACGACTGAATTGAATTAATCTAGTTGAGTAAATGAAAGTAATCTAGGAATGGGAAATTGCATGAAGGAAATTAATCTAGAAATGGAGAACTACATGAAGGAAAAGAAGATACAACAAGTGAAGAGTTAAATGGCACAACAACACATGAGAGCTCTCACCAATGAAGAAATCTTACATTCAATAATCAAATCAATCTTCATAATAGAATAATGAAAGCATGAAAATGAAAACCATGAATCAAAGCTAAGAATCCCTTTCTCGTTCGAATCTTAATGACTACTCTAATTCTCTACTTACAACTGAAATCTCATGAAGAGAGAGCACTCTCTTTTATACATGAGAGCCTTGAAGATAAGATAACCATCTCATTATTACAGATCCACTTTTCTCTCAACTTATTTCCCATTATTACAAAATATAATCCCTTCAAATCCTCACGCATATCTCTCATATATCTTGGATAAGATATTCCAACCAAATCTCCATGATCTTCTCCTTGGAATGGGATTGAATTATCTCCTCAAATATTGAAATGGTGGAGGAAGTATTCGAGAAGTCCTTTTGAATTAATCCTTCTCATATTCCTACACATTACAAATCTCACACATATTTGAGATATATATGAAAACATGTTGATTTTCTAACATTTAATCACAAATTCCTTTTAAATACTAAAATGAATAAAGTGGAGAACAATAAGGTGAAACCCAAGTATATTTATGGAAATGATATCATGAAAGGTTAATGGGGTGATGAAATGTGGAGAATGATGAAGGGAAAGGTGGAAGAGAATAGGACATTTTTGAGCCCCAACAGAAAATTCATGAGTAAAGAGTACCATGGGTACAATGAACAATATAGGGATATTGGGGAATAAAGATGCTCATAGTTAGCACATTGCATGGAATTGCTTCGAGGAAATGCAGGTTTGCATAAAGGGAAGACAATAGATTTTTGATTGAGTAAGGAGAGCCTTTCCAATATTTTACTTAGACTGTATAGGTGTTAAAGAAACAGGTAAATTGGGTGGCTATGAGTGTTGTTACCCTATCTCCTAATGAAGGAAGAATTATTGGGTGCATTCAAGAGAAACATTTAGTTTCATGTGTGCTGATTTGGAATCGTGATAAGCCTGTAGCAGGAAGCATAGTCCTACTGTAAGAGTGAAAGAGAAGGAATACAAGATATGGTGAAGAGGTTTGATAAAATCCAACACACCATAGAAGGTTCTTGTCACCAAGTATGGTAGCTTGAAGATCAATGCGAGGGTGCATTGGGTATGAATGTGGCCATGAATATTGGCACATTGATTAAAGTCATTTAATATTTGAATTGTATTCAGAAAATTTAGTATGTTGAAATGATGATTACATAAATAATAATATTTCCCCTTTTTGTTTTCTTTGTACCCTTGAATAGATTAAAATGACTTGGACTATTAGGATGCATCGTTTGAAAATATAATGCGTATGAAAACTAACAATTTGTTTAGCTGAGGAATGTTGAATTTGCAGGGGGGGAAAGGGTCTTGGATATGGAAGTGTTGTAATCCCATAAGGAAGACCAATTGATTACTGAGATAAACTGTTATGGGAAGGAAAGTACCATACTTGTGAATCTGGTTCCTATGCGGAATAGATCTGAAAATAAATGGGGAATGTGGAAATCTGTGGGTAACAAATTTGCAAGAAAATTATGAATTTGAAATTGATGATAATTTCTCATAATTTTGTATACCTATGACATAGGTGAGATGAAAAAAGATCTGTCCAGGGAGGACATATGAAGGATTTCAAGATGGAAAACATAAAAAAGGCTACTGATTGGGATAGGAGAACCCTATGGTAAGCCATGATAACCTAGAATATGTTTT
>ML787844.1:139119-151630 GCA_009831015.1 Picea engelmannii | reverse complement strand
CCATGTGGATATGAATCCACAAATTGCAAGGATGAGTATTGTCCTAAGTTATGGAAATTTCTTGAATTTTATGCAACAATAAAATGTTTTTCGTGTGAAATTGTGATTAATATGCTTGTTGTCCAAGATTATTGAAGGCAGGTAATGATGCAGGAGCATCGTTAGCAGCAAGAAAGCGTGGAGGCAGAAGACAACAGGGATGAGCGCCATCACATTTTTGGCACATGTTGAAAATGTTTGAAATGTTTTTGAAAGTTTGGATGCCCAGACAGTAATGAAATAGTTAACAAGGCGTACTTCCATATTGTAAACAGATCTTGAGCGATTCGCTCTCATTTGTAAGGTGTAGAAGCATTTATGCATAGTTAATGAAAGTAGGTAGATTTAAATTCTAGATTAGACAGTTTTAGGAGATGGATGGAAAACCGACTATAAACACCCTCATCTTTGTATTATTGAATCAATCGAGAGAGATTGTATGATTAAGCACATGAGTATAGATGAGAAATATAGAGTGGTAGAGAAGAATCCATGTACAAAAGTTCTGAAATTAATACATGAAGCTTTGATTTAAACTCATGGGGTTCTAATGTTTTCTGTGTATACATGCTGAGTGCTATGCTTATGGTTGTTTTACTCTTTCTGTTGTGCATTTTATTTTATGCTATGTATGTATGATTTCATGTTAAGTGATTGAAGTCTGAGAGACTAAGGAAATGAGTTTCAATTGTTTCTCTTCTTGAGTCAGAGTTCCTGCAAGGAGTGCAGTGAAGCGTCCGCAAGGAGTGCATTGACGGGTTCAGAGTTCATCTCTGAAAGATTAGGAGGGATACCGTTGTTCTCATTTCAATTGATGTGCAAGACAAGCACAAAAGCCGTTCAAGGTGTGCGTAGGCTAGTCGAGACCTTAGAACACATAGACTAAGGTTGAGAAGGACAACTGTTGCAGAGTTGCATAGAGTCAAGAGATTCAAATATTTAGGAATATTTGAAGAAGTGCCGCAAGGAGTGCATGTAGAAGTCCTTTAGGAGACTTGAGTTTGCGAAAGGAAGCTCAGGAGGGTCAGCACTTTCAAAGTGTTGAAGAGAAGAAGAGGAGTTTTGGTCACTGTGCAGAGGCCAGATTCAGGAAAAGGATCGCAGGTCTGATTGAGCCAGAAGGTTCTTTGGGGAGAGATTGAGAGGTCAGAATTCTTTGAGGGGGATTCTTGAAATAGAGAGAACCGTAGGATCTATAGGAGCAGCAAGGCAGATAAGGGGCCATTGATCTTGACTTATTGGGACGTCAGATCATTTTGGCATTTCGGGGTTCGAAAGTCCGAAGTGTAAGCCAAATCCTTGGCTGATCAAACCTCCGAAACATGAATAGAAGTGTTCATGTGTGGAAAGAGTGGGGGAAGAGTATAAGTGTTTTGTAACATCAGAATTCAGGAAATTGGGGATTACGAGGACATAAGGTGGTTCGAGAGTTCCAAACTCCCGATACCCAAAAACCCAAACAAGAAGAAGGTGACACGTGGAAGGACATGAGACTTTCTATCGAGGGTCGTGAAAACAGAGGAGGAGAAATACCATTTCATCATTTTGGGACTTCGGAGACCGAAAGACGGAAGCAACAAAGCATTCGATCCTTAGCATATCGAACTTCCAGTACGCAAAATTCTGAAAGGATTTCAAGAGACGTAATTTCAGCATTTTGGGGTTCGGAGGTTCGAGAGCCCGAGGACATAGTGGAAGTGATTTTTGGTGGTTGAAATCCTGAAACCGTGAAGAGGAAGGGAGGACCAGAACATTTTCATTTCGGTAAATCAGAAGTTGGAGGTTCGAGACTCCAGGGGTCGAGAGAAGAGTTGCACGTCCTCGCCACTCCCGAGTTCGTGAAAGTCGAAAAGCCGAAATTGACATCAGAAAAGACCAAGTGTTAGTATTTCAAGTTTCAGAGGTCGAAGAGGTAAGGCACTCGACCCCGATATTCGTGAAATTGCGAAATCCGGTATCCCGAAATAAAAGAGGAGTTTCTTCAAGGTTTGTTGTGGGTGTTGATTTCCCGAAAGGGAAATAAAAGAGCCAATGGAGCTCTCAGGGGCCGAGAAGAAAAGATCCTGTGCGAATCCCAACCTACGGGTCTGGGGGTCTACGACAGTTGTGGTATCAAAGCATAGAAAAATTTCTTTTCTTTCTGTAGCAGGGAAAAGAGGAATTTTACAGCCATGCTGCCGAGAAGAAGAGACAGGCAAATACCTGACCCACCAGAGGATAGAGAAATTTCGAGAAGAAGAGATAAAAAATTACCTGATCCGGCAAGGGAAAGAGAGATGCATGAACTACGTGCCAGGATTGATGCCATGAAGACAACACAGAGGCACACAGTTGATGTTGGGGATATTAGCGAATCTGAAAGTGAAAATGAAGCTAGAAACGAAGAAGTTGCAGCCGAAGATGCAGCAGAAGAATGCCTATTCAGGGTTGTTGCAGGGATAGGTGCTAGAGAAAAAATGGACATTCCAGTATATGAAGGAAACCTGGATGTTGAAGAGCTTCTAGACTGGATTAGAGCTCTAGATAAATATTTTGACTATGAGGATGTTGAGGAAGACAAGAAGGTTAAACATGTTGTCACAAGACTTAAAGGGCATGCAACATTATGGTGGGATGAACTATAGGATGACAGACGATGCAAAGGAAAGCGGAAAATCAAGAGTTGGGATAGAATGGTTGCGAAGATGAAGGCAAAATTCATACCTAAGGATTATCAAATCACTTTGTTTCGGAGGATGCAACATTTGAGACCGAAGCTGATGTCAGTGAAAGAGTACACTGAAGAGTTCTACAAACTAAACATCAGGGCAGGTCATCACGAAAGTGATGATGAAAAGGTTGCCAGATATATGAATGGTCTGAGATATGACATCCAAGATGAGATGAGCATGATGACCATCCGAACGGTGGAATATGCTTATCAGATGGCTCTGAAGGCTGAAGAGAAGTTGAGCCGAAAGCAAATTCAAAGAGGGTGAGGTAGAAGTCAAGCAAGAGGCAAAACAATTTCCCAAGACAAAAATGAGAAACCTAAGGAAGAGTGGAAGAAACCTTCAAACTAAAACTTAGAGAGGTGGAAGCTCACAAAGAGGAAAGTATGCAGACATAAATACTTTTCCTTGAACTAGAGGAAGAGGAAGAGGCAGAGGTGGTGAAATAAAATGCTTTACCCACGAGAAGAATGGGCATAAGTATTATGAATGTCCAGATAAGAAGAAAGAAGGAGGTGAGACTCACATTGTCGAAGAACAGGGACAGAATGTTGAGGCAGAAGATGCTGAAGGTGGAAGATCACTGATGATGAGGAAAGTTCTCTTAACACCAGAGAAGGAGGTAGAAAATCCAGTCCAAAGGAACAGACTTTTTTGGACTGCTAGCAAGACCAAAGACAGGGTATGCAAGGTCATCGTGGACATTGGTAGCACAGACAATCTCGTTTCTACAGAGATGGTAAAAAAGTTGGAGCTGGAGACTATTGAACATCCAAGCCCATACAGAGTTTCATGGCTACAAAAAGGGCATCAGGTAAATGTCACTAAACAATGTTTAGTTGAAATTAAAATAGGAGGATATAAGGATGAAATACTATGTGATGTCATTCCCATGGATGTTTTTCATCTATTGCTGGGTAGACCATGGCAATATGACAGGAATGTGATTCATGATGGGAGAAAGAACACATACACACTGGAGAAGAATGGAAGAACTCACATGTTGTTGCCAATTAAGGATAAAGAAGTGACAATAGAGGTAAGCAACACTGTACTTATCATGAGTGGGAAGTAACTTCTTAAGGAGGTTAAGAAAAAAGAAGATACACAATTCGTTGTGGTTAGGAAGCCTAGAATTATTTTAACCAGCACAAGAGTGGATGATTTACTAGAGGAAATCCAACAACTACTGGAAGAATTTGCTAATATAGTAGTGGACGAACTACCTCGTTCGTTGCCACATATCAGGAGTATAAGTCATCACATCGATCTTATACCTGGAGCTATTTTACCAAACAAAGTAGTGTACAGATTGATGCCGCAGGAGAATGAAGAGGTTAAAAGACAAGTCTAGGACTTAATGGACAAGGGATTGGTTAGAGAGAGCTTGAGTCCATGCACTGTTCCAATAATGCTCAGTCCAAAGAAAGATGGAGGCTGGAGGATGTGTACAGACTCAAGGGAAATTAACAAGATTACCATCAGATATAGATTTCCATTGCCAAGGATGGATGATTTGATGGATTTCTTGAGTGGAGCAATTTTTTTTTTCAAAGATTGATTTGAAAAGTGGATATCATCAAATCCGAATGAGAGAAGGTGATGAATGGAAGACAACATTTAAGACAAATGAAGGACTATATGAATGGCTTGTTATGCCATTTGGCTTAACAAATGTGCCTATTACTTTCATGAGGTTGATGAATGAAGTCTTAAAGGAGTTTAAAGGAAAGTTCGTCGTTGTATATCTTGACGATATACTGATTTTTAGTAGAACAAAAACATAACACTTGAAGCATTTGGCTACAGTGATGACAAGATTATAGCAAGAGAAGTTGCTGATAAATATGAAGAAATCATCATTCATGAAGACAGAGCTCATTTATTTTGGGTTTGTTATCTCTGCAAATAAGATAAAAATGGATCTAGATAAAGTGGAGGTGATGAATAATTGGCCATCGCCAAAGAGTATATTTGAGGTTAGAAGCTTTCATGGATTGGCTAGTTTCTACAGAAAACTTATTAGAAATTTTAGTGGAATTAGCGCACCGATGATGGACATGGTGAAGAAAAGGAATACAAATTTTTGCTGGACAGAAGAAGCAGAGAAAAGTTTCAATTTGTTGAAAAGGAAGATTACTGAACAACCAATTTTGGTGTTGCCAGATTTCAACAGGACATTTCAGGTCAAATGTGATGCTAGTGGATTTGCAATTGGAGCGGTCTTGAGCCAAGATGACAGACCAATCACATACTTCAATGAAAAAATGAATGAGGCAAAGGTTAAGTACTCCACATATGACAAAGAGTTTTATGCGGCCATACAAGAACTGAAGAAGTGGAGGCACTATTTGGTTCCTAAAGAGTTCGTTTTGTACAGTGATAATCATGCCTTACAATTTGTAATTCAGCAGGATAAATTGAACCAGAAGCATGCAAAATGGGTTGAATACATGCAGAATTTTACTTTTGTAATTGAACATATTTCTGGAACTGCTAATAAAGTTGTTGATGCTTTGAGCAAGAAATGTTTGCTGATGCAGGAATTTAGAGTCAAAACATTGGGTTTTGATAACATCAAGGACATGTACAGAGATGATCCAGATTTCAAAGAGGCATATGAGACATCTGAGAATCCAATTCTCAGGGACATAAGCCAATGGAACAAATATATGATCCAAGATGGATTATTATTCAGGGACAATCAATTATGTATTCCAAAATGCTCCATGAGGGAGAATCTACTAAAAGAAAAGCATAGTGGAGGATTGGCCAGACATTCTGGTCATGATAAAACATTCTTGAAATTAAATGGCTCTTATTTTTGGCCAGGGATGAGGAAAAATGTCAAAAGATTCATGGACAGATGCAGAATTTGTCAGAACACGAAGGAAAAAAGGCAGAACACAGGGTTATATCAGCCATTACCCATACCAAAGAGGCCGTGGGATGCAGTGAGCATGGATTTTATATTGGGGTTGCCAAGGACACAAATAGGATTCAATTCAATCTTCTCGGTGGTAGACAGATTTTCAAAAATGGCACATTTTATACCATGTCAGAAAACGAGCGATGCAACTCACATTGCGAACCTGTTTTTCAAAGAAGTTGTCAGACTTCACAGCTTACCAAGGAGTATAGTTTCAGATCGAGACACCAAGTTCGTCGGACATTTTTGGAGGACTTTATGGAAGAAGCTAGGGACAAGTTTGTCTTTTAGCTCATCTTATCATCCTTAGATGGATGGACAGACATAAGTTGTGAACATAATCTTGGGAGATTTATCGACAAGCCTAGTGACTGAACACCACAGTCAGTGGGATCACATTCTGCCACATGTGAAATTTTCTTAAAATGATTCACACAACAGAAGCATGGGGCATAGTCCATTTCAGATTGTTTATGGAATACAACCAAGGGGAGTTTATGAATTGAAATATTCAGAACATAATGAAACTAGAAGTGCTAGTGTAGAAGATTTTGCAGAGGCAATGAAAGAACTTCACAGCCAAGTGAAGGAGCGATTGCAGAACTTGAGCCAATAGTACAAGCACAGAGAAGATCAACATAGGAGAGAACTTTAATTTGAATTTGGTGATCTGATTCTTGCACACCTAAGAAAGGAAAGGTTCCCAAGGGGAACATATAACAAACTGAAAATGAAAAAGATTGGACCATGTAATATCACAAGGAAATTTGGGGCAAATGCATACGAGATTGAATTACCCGATGGGGTCGGAATTTCACCGATATTCAACATCTCAAATTTGTACCCTTACAAAGCTGAAGAAGATAGTGGATAGACAGAGGCTCAGTGGACTAAACAAATGCCTGTAGCTAAAAATCCATAGATGGAAAGAATACTTGACAAGAGAGTCAGCAAGAAGACCAGGAGAAAAGAGTATTTTGAATACTTGGTAAAATGGAAGGGACATCCAGTTGAAGATGCCGGCTGGGAGAATGAAGCACAAATTCAGAAGCATGGACAAACCGTGCAAGAGCTCATGAACAAGAGTCCATGAAAATTTTCAAGAGAGGGAGTATGATGTAGGAGCATCGTCAGGAGCAAGCAAGTGTGGAGGCGGAAGACAACAGGGATGGGCGCCATCACATTTTTAGCACATGTTGAAAATGTTTGAAATGTTTTTGAAAGTTTGGATGCACAGGCACTAATGAAATAGTTAAGAAGGCGTACATCCATATTGTAAACAGATATTGAGCGATTCTCTCTCATCTATAAGGTGTAGAGGCATTTATGCATAGTTAATGAAAGTAGGTAGATTTAAATTCTAGATTAGACAGTTTTAGGAGCTGGAGGGAAAACCGACTATAGACACCCTCATCTTTGTATTATTGAATCAATTGAGAGAGATTGTATGATTAAGCACATGAGTATAGAGGAGAAACAAAGAGTGGTAGAGAAGAATCCATGTATAGAAGTTCTGAAATTAATAAATGAAGCTTTGATTCAGACTCATGGGGTTCTAATGTTTTATGTGTATACATGCTGAGTGCTATGCTTATGGTTGTTTTACTCTTTCTGTTGTGCATTTTCTTTTATGATATGTATGTATGATTTCATGTTAAGTGCTTGAAGTCTGAGAGAGTAAGGAAATGAGTTTCAATTGTTTCTCTTCTTGAGTCAGAGTTCCTGCAAGGAGTGCAGTGAAGCATCCGCAAGGAGTGCATTGACGGGTTAAGAGTTCATCTCTAAAATCTCATGAGGGATACCGTTGTTCTCATTTCAACTGATGTGCAAGACAAGCACATAAGCCATGCAAGGTGTGCGCAGGCTGGTTGAGACCTTAGAACACATAGACTAAGGTTGAGAGATTGAAGGACAACTGTGGCAGAGTTGCATAGAGTCAAGAGATTCAAATATTTAGGAATATTTGAAGAAGTGCCACAAGGAGTGCGTGCATAAGTCCTTTAGGAGACTTGAGTTTGTGAAAGGAAGCTCAGGAGGGTCAGCACTTTCAAAGTGTTGAAGAGTAGAAGAGGAGTTTTGGTCACCATGCAGAGGCTAAATTCAAGAAAAGGATTGCAGGTCTGATTGAGACAGAAGGTTATTTGGGGAGAGATTGAGAGGTTAGAATTCTTTGAGGGGGATTCCCAAAATAATGAGAACCATAGGATATACAGGAGATGCAAGGTGGATAAGGGGCCGCTGATCTTGACTTATTGGGACGTCAGATCATTTAAGCATTTCAGGGTTCGAAATTCCGAAGTGTAAGCGAAATCCTTGGCTGATCAAACCCCCGAAACGCGAATAGAAGTATTCGTGTGTGGAAAGAGTAGGGGAAGAGAATATGTGTTTCAGAACATTGGAATTTAGGAAATAGGGGATTACGAGGACATAAGGTGGTTTGAGAGTTCCAAAATCCTGATACCCGGAATCCCGAACAAGAAGAAGGCGACACATGGAAGGACATGCAACTTTCTATTGAGGGTCGTGAAAATAGAGGAGGAGAAATACCATTTCAGCATTTCGAGACTTCGGAGACCAGAAGACGGAAGCAACAGAGCATTCGATCGTTAGCATATCGAACTTCTGGTACACGAAAGTCCGAAAGGATTTCAGGAGACGTAATTTCAACATTTCGGGGTTCGGAGGTTCGAGAGCTCGAGGACATAGTGGAAGTGCTTTTCGGTGGTTGAAATCCCGAAACCGCGAAGAGGAAGGGAGGACTGGAACATTTTCATTTCGGTAAATCGGAAGTCGGAAGTTCGGGAATCTAGGGATTGAGAGCAGAGTTGCACGTCCTCGCCACTCCCAAGTTCAGGAAAGCTGAAAAGTCGAAATTGACATTAGAAAAGACCAAGTGTTAGTATTTCGGGTTTCAGAGGTTGAAGAGGTAAGGTGCTCGACCCCAGGATTCGTGAAATCGTGAAATCCGATATCCTAAAATAAAAGAGGAGTTTACTCAAGGTTTTTTTTGGGTTCTTATTTCCCGAAAGGGAAATAAAAGAGCCAATGGAGCTCTCAGGGGCCGAGAAGAAAATATCCTGTGCGGATCCCAACCTACGGGTCTGGGGGTTTGCGACAGGTAACAAAGGCCAAGATTCTAAAAGGACCTGACCTAGAAAGAGGGTCAATACTTCTGAAGTAACTGAATGGGAAAGGCATGACCAATGTTACTGAGAAAGAACACCGAGGACGATGTTCCTTTTTAAGGGGGAGGGAACTGTAATACCCCTTTTTCCCCCAACTTGTAATTAATCATTAATAATTATCACCATGCAATGGAATGGGAACAATGTAAGTGTATTGTTGTTTGAATTGCCAAAAAATGACTGTGGGTATGAAGCCTTGAAGTACTGACCATAATATCACTAGAGGAAATAATGGGAAAACTATAAGAGAGGGTTCATTATGTCAACTGACCCATAATTTCCCCTTGTTGGGAATGATAGACCCCTTCTAGATCCCAAGGAGAGGAATCAGTTAATGAAGGAAGGGATGGTGGTTGAAATACTCAACTACCCCCATGAATGGAAGCATGGTCTAACTAAAGAATGTCAACCTGAAGTACCGTAGGGTCTGGCAGAAAAAGATGACCCGAGTTTCCTTCTAACAGAAGGAACAAGATAGGTCGAGGACCATCCTGGAAAAGGATATATAGAAAATAGAGACAGGAAGGAAGGGTGCACCTGAGGCTCTACAAAGAGTAGGAGAGACACCAGGCATAGAGGGGAACATGGAACCGATATATGTAGAAGAAAAGAGGAAGGTTGAGAGCTTGATGCTAGTGAAGCATCTGATAAACCTCATAGGGATGTTGTGACATAGAGAAGGTCTCTGAGAAATGTCATAGTTCCCTAGTGATATCATGGCTTGGAACGAGGGTGGCCATGGTGATAAGAATGAATGCCTCTGAGCCTATGGTTGGGTGGAAAGGAAAACACCCATAGTCAGTTGGTTGGTTGCAATGGTAATAGACAAGTACTTCGTTTTCCCTGCACACTTGAATTGAAATGCATGATCGAATGTTTGTGTCTGTGACTAATATTTGTAGTGTTTGAATTAAAATGAAAATGCTTAATGTTCTTATGTAAACTGTTATATATGTATGATATTTGATTTATATCAGTTTAGCTACTAGAGAGTCATGGGATGTGAATCTGCAGGAGAATCAGGGTAGGAGTAAGTAAAACGTCTAAGTCCTGTCGATCCTTTGAATTTTCCTTAGCAGGAATTTCAAGTTCATCTCTGTGGGAGAAGGGAGTTTTCATTTAGAATATCCACCCATATGACCGAGGGCTCATGCCGATGTCCTTAATCCATGCGTCACTAAAAATATTATCTCTTATCCCACAAGATTTCCCAACGGATCCATGTGACTAGGGTCTAGGAACCATGCACTAGTCCGAAAGGAGCTAGCTCTTTGGCTTCGGGACTTCAAAACTTATGATTCCACAATCCTCGAAAAAAAATGAAGGAAGAAATCATGAATTGTTGAGGGCCATATATATGGGGATGCAGTGTGGATCTCTCTCAATTGTTAGATCAGACTTAGGAGGGAAATCATTAAGTGATTCAATGAAGTTCTACTTCGAGAGGATAGGAGTGGTCTAGCACCGAAGCTCCTGAATGTCGGAGTCACGAAGTTAATCAGGACCGTTGAAAGTGGAGGGACAGATGTCCAAATATCAACAACTATCCAGGATTTTGGGTATTCGGCAGTATAGGGACGCACAAGTTTCCTCTGAGCTTTGCAAGTCCGAGTAAATCCTAGCCATAAATGATAGGTAAACGTGGCGACATATTAGGCGTGGTTCGGAGAGGAAGCTAGAATATTTATGCTGAAACCCTGAATGTCGAACTTCCAAACTGACGTGGATCTTCGATCTTTGGATCCTTTGGGATCCCTTTCAACCATCTATCTAAGAAACCACCCTCAATTACCCAACCGATCGGGAACTTGTCATGGAGAAACACGTGGCCCCTACTTGTCCCCTCTCTAAGGTTGTTCGTTGAATTAGATACGTTGCATGAGAGGGTACATGGCAAGCGATCCTATAGTCTAGAGACTTTGTACTTCAGAGGAACCTAGACAAGAATCTATGGAGTGTGAAAACCTCCAAATTCACGAACACCAAAATGAATGTCAACCGTTAGTAGGATGAGGACACTTGGCACAAGATTAGAGAGTCTAGAGACTTGGATTTTCGGGGATTTACGACATGAGGAGTTGAAAATTCCAAAACCAAAAAGTAATGGAGGTCAAAGATATATGGATATATGTGGAATCTTACTGACCATGAGATCACAGGGTTGTGAAACTATCAGTCGAAGATGAAGTGGAATTCTGATGTCATCTGAGGTGACATGGACCCACATTACGTGTGCCACGTGTCACCCAGATTTGGTCAATTCATAGACCCCTTATGCCTATTAGAGAATGACACATGTCACCCCCTAATGAGGACATGTGTCACCCCTTGACCCTCTCCATGTGTCAATTTCTGGTACGTTCCTTCCTGACCAACGTGGTTGGTGATGTGTCCGGGACTCTGGGAGTTTGGATAACTTTGGGATTTCAGAATATTTGAGTGTAGGTTGATAAAGGAAGGTTCAACGATGATATTCGAAGGACCAACAATGATCGTTGACTTCTGAAACACCGAAACGTGGGATGTTCAGCGCTAAACGTCGAATTTCGATTGTCGAATGGCTAAGGCCACGTGGCGAGATGTTAGGACTTTGGGGATTAGGAAATAAGAGTGTCTTGCACTGAATGCTGAAGACCATTTTTTAACCATAGGATCTTGGCAGAGGATGTGGACTGTTGATTCCCTCCGCTGTTCGGTGATCCAGAAATTCAACAACATCATTGGAAATCCTGAAGTACGGGAGTTCCAAAGTGACGAAACCTACGCTAAGAAGACTCTTAGCTCCCGGTTTTTAGCCTGAGGTCACAAGGAGGACCCCGCTAGCTGGTTTAAGCATGTGGTGGGAGATGTAACTTCGCAGGATCAGAATAAGAAGGTTTTTCTTAAGTAAGGGATCATAAATAAACCAAGGAAAAAACAAAAATTTGATGCCCCATCCCTAGAGATACTTTCTATATATATATATATATATATATATATATATATATAAGTTTGTCAGTTTTCTCGAAATTTTTTTTACATTCTTCAACCTTTCACCACTGGTTCTGATCTGCAATATGAAATTATTGTAATGTAGAGGTTCCCCAATACAACCCAACTGGTTGATAGACCCAAGCTAAAGCATTTTTGGGTTGTTTTAACATTCCTCCACACAATCACGTTCACTATATTCCAACTTTTGAAGGCACTGCGCTTCGCAACGAAGAAGAAATCACTCAACGTGGGAAGAGGCAAGTAGCCTTGAAGAAAAATTGTGATTCGTATATATTCTACCCAACTGTAACATAATTACACTGTGTTAAATTAAAATAAATAATTATAGAGAGTTAAATTGAAATATATTATTTTATGACAAAGTATCATAAATCTATCTCTTAACTTGAAATTTAAGAAGTAACCAAAAAAATTAAAAATATAGGTTTAATTATTGGAGCACACCCCATGCTCCACCTCCCCTCTGTCCGTCACACAAAACCATCGCTTCCTTAATGGAGGGGAGGTGGCGACTGTCAAAATTGCACCCCCACCCCCTATTTTCTTTGAATTTAATCCTAATCCAAATCCAAAGAAAATGGGGGGAGGGGGTCTCTCTTCCTAGAATTAGCCCCCCACTATATATATATATATATATATATATATATATATAT
>ML787844.1:115787-129462 GCA_009831015.1 Picea engelmannii | reverse complement strand
AATCTAGAAGCAATTAGATGCCTAAGGTTCTACACAGTCCAACAAACAGAAGAAAGGAAAAAATAACTTCATTGCTTAAGAAACTAGTAAACAAAGGTAAAATAATGTTTTCATCATCTACAGGACCTGCAATGAGAGCTACAGCCAGATCATCAAAGCTGAAGCAGTGTTTTCTGATGACAAAGGCTATTATTTTGCAGAACTAGAAAAGCTACAGGAAATACTCTGTTTTTTACTTGTTATAGTCTTTATCTTCAAGAGAGGTTACAAAACAACTGGAGATGAATTTGATGAAACAAAAAGAGTTTTTTGTTGGGAACATTCCCCTTCACAAAAACCTCTCTCATGTTTTACACAACAATCACATTTTGAGAGATTCAAATTGATCTTTGAGGGCTAATTTTTTGATAAAGCTACAAGAAATACTCTGTTATTTTTACCTATTTTAGTATTTTTCTTCAAGAGAGGTTGCAGAACATCTGGAGATGAATTTGATGAAACCAAAAGGGATTTTTGTTGGGAACATGCCCCTTCACAAAAACCTCTCTCATTTTTTACACAACTATCACCATTTAAGACATCCAAAGAGATTGTTAGGCCCTATTTTTCAGGAATTTACCAGATTTGTTTTCCTGAAAAATCTCATGGACAACAGTTGACAATCCACCTCATCAATTCGAATTGGAGATCAGATTTGATATTATCCTTGATTATTTGAAACAAGAAACTAAATATAGATGAGGAGGTTTTCAGATCCATTTCTTTTGGATCTTGATAATTATGTATTGCTTCTATATAAACTCAGTAGAATGAGAAGTAAAGGTCGAAAAATTGGAGATCCAAGGGACCTTTTTGTGAAGCTCATTGCAAGAGCCATTTATGTTCAATTTGACACTTAATAGAAAATGCATATGGATGGTTAGACCCTCTTTTTCTACTCTGTTATTTCTTTATTCATGCTTGAATTCATATTCAGATTGCAATGATTTTTTATTCTTAACTGTTAATTTATACAGTGAAAATTTTGTTGTAGAGATAATTTTTTCAAGTTTTGATATCAAGATGAATATCATGTTTCTTTATGACATTCTGAGATGAGAATTCATGTGAAGTTGAAAAATTGAAGACTTCATCTTCCTTTTTTCTATATTAGTTTAATCCATCTATGTGTCTACCTATTATTCAACCAATGGGATATGATATGTTTTGATTTTGGTTTTCATGTCATGCTGTAATCTTGAGCCAGTTTTCAACCACCCTACAAAAAACCAAATAAAAAAACCAAATAAAAAAACCTTAAAAATACTTTGCAATAAACGAATGATGCCCTAGCTTTCCCTCTCATAGTCAAGTGCAACTTTAGGGACTAACAGGGCCCTTCAAATGCTAGTTCAAAATCACCCTCTAAAGTTGATGATTTATTCAAGTCGATAATTCACATTAATCCTTCTTTCGAAAAACGAAATTCAATTTATGTTATGGTAAAAGGGATTTCTTTGAAATTAACATTCTAAAGTGATTGTACATTAGTCTTCCAACTTCATCAAGTATGACAACGAGAAGTAGATAATAGTTTTGTGGTGATACTGTAGATTAGTTTTGCAAGAAGATCAACGATTTCAATGGTCTAGATAATATTGGTATTATTCATCACTACCACTGTAGGAAAGGAATGTGAACGAAGCATGGACATCAGGGATTTCCTTATTAGGATGTGCACCAAAAGTATTCGACTCCGAAGAAATATTTTCCTCATGCATCAATAGATTTGATAAATATCGGGGGATAATTCAACTTCAAGGAGAATATCCCATTTTTCTTATGAAATTAGTATTTAGTAAAATCTTGAAATTGCCAGAGCTAATGATTAGATTCAAAGGAGATGAGGCAATGAGTTTCTTGAAATAAAGGAACAATATACTAGAGCTACTATAGGAATATATTGAGGTCCCAATAACAACGTCGAAAGACTTATCTAATATCCGGGTCAGTTTATTAAAAAACCCTTACCAATAAATAACATGATTTTTCTCCAAAATAGTGGGTCACAAATCTACAACCACCATTCCCTGACACGATCTGTACATTTTACATTTTACAGCTCATGAAAAAGTGATCTTTGACTGGTCAAAGATCATTTATGGAGAAATGTCTTTTCAATTGTCAAATTTCAAAAAGAACAAGAAATTTTATATGTATTCATATTTAATCTTCGCTATCACATATTGTCATGTTTTCAAAGGTTTAAATTTGGGAAGATGAGTTAATTGTGAAATTGATCCAACACAAATGTGGTATCTAGCCTTATGGAAATAGAAAGATACATATCACTTTTATGAGGTTCATAATGCATTTGTTTCTTCCTTCAAGAAACTCATCTTTGGCTTGAAAACGTCAAGGTTATCTTTGGAAGCAACGAATTTTCTGGACCATAATGGAAGCATTGAATCCATGGAACATTATAGTGTTATCAGAGTTCATTGTTCATGAGAAAAACCCATGTACCTCTTGTATTATGTATTTGATAAGATGTTTGTTGCGGAAGTTTCTAGAAAATACAGGTCTTGGATCCATTTCTTTCATGAAAAAAGAAAGAAACAATTTTTTCATTTACCTTGGAGAATTGGGGAAATTTTGTTGAGAAGTATTTCAAGTATTGATGAATTTCCAGTGCATTTTGACCAACATAATTTGAAGTTTGCAGATGAAATCAAGGGGTTCGAACCCAATCACTTTTTCACATATCATTTCTAATTCACTTTTGTTTGGATAGGAGGAAGGCAACAACCAAAATCCTCAAATAGTATTTATTGAAAAGAAACCAAAAGATATTGAGACTGCCATTTGCACCACCGAACAACATAGACAAAGAGGAACATTTATTAATGAAATGAATACTCGTTCTCCTAATGTATCCCAAAGAAGCAACCCACAAAAACATGATTTTCAATAAGCAACAAAAGAACAAAATAAGTCTTCAGTCAATGATTTTGATGATGGAGGTGATCAAAACCCTCCCAAGGGAGATTTGGAGTGAAATCACAAGATTTCATTCAATAAGAGAAAAATATAAACCAGTCAGCAAGAACCAGAGGATCTCGCACCTAAAGCTGAATTTGTTTTTGAATAAATGGATTTGGATGCCAATATTGAAGATATAGAGTTTCCTGATGAACATCAAAAAATTCAAGAAATCCATAAAGTTGCAGCTAAATTGGGGACACAGGAACCAATATTATTTGAAGAAGATTATTTTACTATGAAAAATGATCGGTTTGATAGAAGTACCAAGAAATTAATGTTTGAGAGAATTCATTCAAAAAATAAAAATATTCAAGGAAAATCTAATTCAGAGTTAGATATCAACGTGGTGCCACCTTCTAGAATTGTACATATCCATGAAGTCACAAGAGAATCTCTTAAGGTGTCAGTTGATGAGATGGAGGTTGAAAATGCTAATTTAAAGGAAAGGATTAAAGAATTGGAGAATTCCCTGATGCCACCACCAATATTTTCCAATATGATTTCCATAGTTAAGCCCTGGAACCGGAACACCGAATTCAAGATCAAAATTAAGGGGAACATCAATTTTTCTTGTTGTAGTCAGATGGTATGATGGGAATAACATAAAGAAGATAATGTCTCTCATTCTCTAGGCATGGGAATTGGCGAGAAACTTTGTTTCTTTAGGATCCATACTTACAAATATGAGACAATACCTCTAGGATGATCTTGAGAATGATACAAGTTTCTATAAAGATGTTGCTACTACATTTGTTTTAAAGGTTTCAGGTACGAGTGAACTAAAAAGAAAATAATAAGATTTACCATCTCCTACTCATATAAAACAATTAAAATCTTGTTGGATAAAGAGAATAAAGGTTTTAAAATAAATATTGGTTGGATATGACACTTTAAGTGTCAAAAAAGGGGAATTATATTCAAAATTAGTTGAGTTATAATTGGTAGGGAATACTGGGGAAGTTCAAGATCCAAAATTAATTTTGGATTCCATTCTTATGACAAGAGAAAAATTTGAAAAACATCTAGATATATTGAAGGCTATATCAACAAAAAAATTTAATAGTATGACCGAGTACACAAAAAAAGAAGTTGAAAGTTGGCTAGTTAGTTATGTCAATAAAAATGAAAATGTGGTTCTTTTGGATTCATCACATCAGTTTTTTATTCGACATTTCAGACCAAACAAATGTGGTCCATCATCAGGAAGATTTTTAAGATGTGAGGGAAATCTGAAAAGTCATCAGGTGTATAAATATGAAATTTTTTTAGTAAAGAGCCTACTTATTGAAAATATATATAAGACCTAAAAATATATAAAAGACCTAAAAATATATTACTAATCAATAATTACTAATTAATTTCTAGAATCTGTCCTTGTGGTTAGTGTTGGGATCCAATTTTCACTGATCTTCCATCCATCATATCTGTTTATATTGTTTGGTTGTTTTTCGATTTCTATGGATTTCCTAAATTTTCTATTGTGATAGTGATCTACCTTGGTAATAATTTTGGCCTCTTCAATACAAATATGATGTTTTTTCTTATCCGAATGTTTTTCCAATGCTGAGGGACGAGTGTGATTGTGCTTGATATCAGTAGCATGTTCTTGAATTCTAATTCTAAAGGACCGACCCATTTCTCCTATATATTGTTTACCACACGAGAAAGGGATCATATAGACACCCTTCTATTTGATGGGATCAACAGGGTGTTTGACCAACTTAAGGGAATTCTTAATAGTGTTTAAGGGTTTGAAATTTTCCCCAATATTTTTCCTCTTCAAAATCCTAGCAAGCTTGTCAGTTGTTCCTGTTGATTAAGGTTAGTTGCCATTGATGTCAACCCTTGAAGAAATCCCGATAGCACAAAGGTTTGGGTAATGGACACATGTTTGTTTGATGTAAATATGACTCATTATTGTCTTGTGATGGTTGATAATAAGTACCTATGGATGAACTCCAAAGTGGTCCCCTTATGGTAAAAGCCCGCATGGGAAGACGCTTTGTGGATTGAGTTATCCTAGAAGTATGGTTAGAGAACCCATGATCATTTATGGAATAATGATATGAAGGTCAGTGAAGTTGTCAGTGAAACTTTCCTAGATGTATAGTTCTTGTCATTCTATTTCCGGTGGTATGTAGAAAGTCACACAACTCCTCAAGGTTATAGAGTTATGGCCATGAGAAGTTGGAGAACCCAGGTTTGGGTAATGGACCCAAGTTTGATTGATGGATAATGGCATGAGTTTTGATATATTTGCAGATAATACTATTATATATGGATATTACATGTCATTCCATTTCTGGTGGTATGTGGAATGTCACATAAATCCTCACGGTTTGAGAGTTATGGCCTTACGAAGTTGGAGGACCCTCATATGTCATCTATAAGCCCCAAAAGGTAAATAATAAAGTGAAGTGATGAGTGTACTATAATTCAAAGTGAGTACAAAATAGATTATTTCAATAATAAATTTAACGGAGAAATTAGAAGTGGGTTAACCCTAAAATAAGGAAAGTGGGCAAAGTGACCTAGAATATGTTTTTAAGGAAGCTACTTGAAGAGTATAAATAAGAGGCAAGGCTCTCTCATTTTAGACACACTTGAGAATATTGAATACCTATAGATTTCTGATGTAACCAAAGGATATCTAAGCCAAATTTCTGAGGGAAGGTGAAGAAAAGAAGGCCAGAATTCAAGGAAGGATAAATTCTTTTGATGGTGCTTTCTAAGGTATGTTATTTGCAGGTCATCTCACCATTTTCGAAATAATTTTTTTTATAGAATGATTCAGACTGTGAAATTTTTATTCCATTGAGGAAAAATATCCAAGTATTTGTGGTAAAACATTCATATTGTGGCTCATTTTATTTTTGGATTTACACTCAGTGGAAAATAAAGTTTGTGGCTAGTCCTGAAACTAGTCAAAAACAGGTGTTTCGGGTAAAAATGTCATAATTTCTTCATAATAAATAAAAATTCATTAAGACCAAATGTTTTGGTTAGAGTACAGTCTTTTGTATGCTCTGTAACATTTTCAGATTGATTCAACAAATATTCTGTGCAGGGCACGCTCTACAAGGGCGCTCTCTAGAATAAGCCAAAATTCAACAAGGTATGCCATTTTTGCTATAACTACTTTTCTGAGAGGCTCCATTTAGTGAAAACTGGAGGAATTGCATAAAAAACATTGAAGAACATTGTATATCAGTTTGCTATATTTATTCATTACAGGTACAAAGTTATGATTATTTCAAGTTAGGAGTTGTTGACTAATCCAAAACTAGTCATGTGATACTAAAAAAAAGTGTGATGTAAATGCTAGTCTCTTGTTGTTTAAATTTAAGGAAGGTTTGCAGGTATGTGATCATATACACCAGGTATATTTTTGGATGATGAAATTGATGAGGGATTTTGGTTGAGGTACAAGTTGGGTACATGGTTGACACAAGTAGTTGATGAGTTGGCACATACATGAGGTGTATAGTTGATGATGTTGGTACATATTAATGAGTCATAGTTGATGAGTAGTTGACACATAATTGGGACATACTTGGTACATGGTTGGTTGCACTTTTTTATGGTATAGGTTGATTACATATTGTTTGGTATAGTTTGGTGCATGGTTGATGCACTTGTTTATGGTACAGGTTGATTACAGGTTGATGCATGGTTCAGGTTTATTGGTATAGGTTTACAATGGTATATCTCACAGTGATAGTGTGACATTGGTTTCATCATTCTACTTCTACTTTAGGGTGGTTGGATGGGGCAAGGACAAGTGGTTGTAGCCACCTTCTGGTTGTAGACGAAGAGCATAGGGGGTTGTAGCCTCCTTCTGGTTGTAGCCAGAGAATTGGGGAGTTGGAGATTCCCTCAGGTTGCAGCCTGAGAAACTAAGGGGTTGGAGCCTCCTTCCAGTTGCATCTAGAAAAAAAAGGAAGTTGGTGCTTCCAATGAATGTAATTCTTCAATACATATAAGAAAAAAACATTCCGTGGTTTTCTCCTAATTTGGGTTTCCACGTAAAACACTGGTGTAATGTGTATGTGTGTGATTGTTTATTTCTTATTTCTCATTATTGGATAATAATTCTACATTGATATAACACTTGGAGTATTTGAAGAAAAAGGATTATAATTACGCTATTATTTATTCACCCTCCCTCTAAGTAATCCAACAATTGGTATCAGAGAAGGTTCCTTCAGAAATCATTTTAACCACTGAAAGGTAGATCATGGAGAGCACCAAATTGTATAAAAATGGAATATCATAGTTTGATGGACATAAGTATTCTTTTTGGAGCATAAGGATGAAGACATATATACAGGCACATATATTTCAAGTTTGGCAATCGATTGTAGATGGATACACAACACCAACAGTTCGCCCAACAAATGACAAAGCAGTGAAACTCAGTGAGAATAATTTCAAATCCAAAAATGCACTTTTGAATGGTCTCAGTGATACAATATTCACTAAAGTTTCACATTGTAAATTCGCTAAAGAGATTTGGGACAAGCTTCGAAATATTTATGAAGGAGATACAAAAGTCAAAGTAGCAAAGCTTCAAACTTACATAGGTCAATTCGAACAACTAAAAATGAAGGAAGATGAGAATATTGCAGCCTACTTCTTACGAGACGATGAAAYAGTGAATGCAATCATAGGATTGGGAGAAAAAATTGAAGAATCTGTAATTGTTCAAAAAGTACTAAGATCTCTTCCTATGATATTTAAACCTAATATATCATCACTAGAAGAAAGATCRGATCTAAACTCAATAAGCATGGACAAATTGTATGGAATCTTTACAACATATGAAATGAGAAATGAACAGGAAAATCCATATATAAAAGAAGCARCCTTCAAAGCATCCAAAAGATCAAAGCAAAAGAACAAGGAACAAGAAAAATATAGCAACAACAATGATGTCTCGAAAGATGATGAAGAAGTGGCCAACTTTGTCAAAAGACTGAACAAGGGAACTGACGRTAGGTATAGAGGTAAGATTCCTTTAATTTGTTTTAATTTTGATGGTATTGGTCATTTTTCTAACAAATGTCCTCATAATGAAAAGAGAAATGATTAAGGTTACTCAAAAGTAAAACACACATATAAAGGMAAAAGAACTACAAATAAAATTTTCAAGAAAAGATTATGCACCAAAGAAGACATCTCATCATCAGATGAAGATGAAGTCAGTGATAGTGAGATAATAAGAGTTMTATTCATGGCAGTAAAAGAATCTRACAAAGAAGAMTCTGAAGAAGAATATGAAGAAGCTGAAGAAGAATATGAAGAAKTCAAAGAAGAAAGTGAAGAAGCAAAAGTTGACTATCAATAMGAATTAATGTGTGCCATAGAAGTTATCAGAAGAGAAAAGAAGAAAAACAAGAAACTACAAGCAGAACTAGACAAGAAAAATGATACTCGAGAACTAGAACAAATGATCACAAAATTGAAGGTTCAAATAGAAAAAGATAAAAGAATTGATGAAGCACTCAAAGAAAATCTATAAGAAAAGGATAGGATCATTGGAAACTTGGAAGCAGAGATTGTCACACTAAGAAAGGATATTCAAAAGAAAAATATGCAGAATAGCTCAAAAGTTCTGGATGACATTATCAGTAGTCAAAAATCTCATTTTGACAAGTCTGGACTTGGATACAATTAGACAGAAAAGGGATCAAGCTCCAAAACAACAGAGCAAGAAACATATCCAAAAATTTATGCAGAAACAATCAAAGGGGATAGGAAGATATACAAGGAAGATTACAAGGACGCTCCTCCACCAAGAAGATTCAGATTTCAAAATCAACAACATAAAGATAGGCCTAAAGAAGAAGAAGGATTCATAAGAGCACCTCCTTTCAGAAGATATTCAACTCCCATGTATCAAAATATATTTTTTGGTTTATGTTATGCATGTAATAATTTTGGACATAAAGCTGTGAATTGCAGAGCTAACAACATGAAAAATAACAACTTTGAGAGTCATACAAAAAGGGGTTATTCAAGAAGACCTAGTGAAACACATAGAAGAAGTTACAACATGTTTGAATCTTTGAGCACTGAAGTGGAATGTTACAAATGTAACAATTTTGGACACGTGGCCAAAGATTGCAGAATGATAGTCCTTCCTAAAGAACCTCAATAGAATAACAACAATCACAGACGGGAACCTCAGAAACCGACATGGATAGGAAAGCAAGATCAATATAGAAATGAAGAATGCACAATTTCTCTAACAGCTAAGCAGAAGAAACGTGGTTGGTATGTTGACAGTGGATGTTCAAAACACATGACAGGTGATAGAGACAATTTTCTTACATTATGAAAGGAAAGAGATGGACCAGTCTCCTTCGGTAATGATGATACAACCAAAATCATTGGAAAATGCACAGTCTGAATTGGGAACAAGAATGAAAAGGAAAAAAATGTTCTATTAATAGAAGATATGAAACATAATATTCTAAGTGTGATTCAAATGTGTGACCAAGGTCATAAAATTACTTTCGATTCACAAAAGTGTGAAATAAGAAAAGAAGGTTCAGGGAAATTGGTCGCTACAGCTGCAAGAACTTCAAGCAACATATATGTGTTAAGTGAAAATTGGAAATGAAAAGTGTTGTCAAGGAAAGTAAGATGAAAGTTGGCTATGTCACAGAAGAATGGG
Source organism: Picea engelmannii (assembly GCA_009831015.1). Taxonomy (NCBI): domain Eukaryota; kingdom Viridiplantae; phylum Streptophyta; class Pinopsida; order Pinales; family Pinaceae; genus Picea; species Picea engelmannii. The sequence goes on along the minus strand of ML787844.1, from coordinate 119,759 downwards.
GCACATACATTTTTATAACCTTGTCAAAGTCAGCAAAAGAGAAGTAGTCAGAGAAATGCCCCAGATCATGAAACCAACCAACACTTTATGCAAGCATTGTCAACAAAGAAAGCAAACAAAGACTAGGTTTAAATCAAAGGAATATTCAACAACAAGACCACTGAAAATTGTGCATACTGATCTAGTTGGACCAAATAAAACAAAGGTCTTAAAAGGTGAGAAAGGTTTCATGTTATTAGTTGATGATTATACAAGAATGACTGCAGTTTTCTTTCTCAAGAATAAGTCAGAAGCTTTTGAAAACTCCAAGATCTACAAGGAAATGGTTGAAAATGAAATGGATTAAAAAATTAAATGCTTGAGATCTGATAATGGAGGAGAGTTTACCTTAAAGAAATTTATGGACTACTACAACAATCATGGAATAAAAAGGCAATTCTCCATTGCTAGGACACGCCAATAGAATGTATTTGTTGAAAGAAAGAATATGACAGTATAGGAAATGGCTTGAACAATGATAATGGATTCAAAATTGATAGATATTTTTTGGACACAGGCAGTGCATACAACAGTTCACATTCAAAACAGAGTAATGCTCAGAAACAACACTAACAAAACTCCTTACGAACTATGGAAAGGAAGATCAGCAAATATAAAACACTTCAGAGTCTTTGGAAGAAAATGCTATATCAAAAGAGAAGATGGATGAATGAGAAAGTTTAAATCTTGTGTAGAAAAAGGAGTACTTTTTGGTTACTCAAGTACAAGGAAAACATACAAGTGTTACAATCTAAGATTGAGCAAAGTTGTGGAAAGTATCAACATAACAATTGATGAAATAGGCAGACCAAAATCAAAGGAAGAAGAAAATAGATCAATGAAACAACCCTTAGAAGAAGAAGAAGATGATGAAAAATAAGTAAAAGAGGAAGATGAAGAGAATTCGACAGAAACAAAAGAGCAAGTTCAGCAAGTGTCTCCAAAGACACCTAGCAGACGAGTACAAAAGAATCATCCTTCAGATCAGATTATTGGAAACAAATATGCAGGAGTTGAGACTAGAAGAAAAATCCGTTTGCTAGAACAAACACACCTAGCACTCTTATATACAATTGAACCAAACTTTTTCGAAGAAGCCAACAAGGACACATTTTGGAATAAGGCCATGGATGAAGAATTGGATCAAATAGAGAAAAATGACTCTTGGGAACTGGTTCCAAGACCAAAGAATAAGAATGTGATTGACACAAAGTGGTTCTTCAGGAATAAATTGAATGAAGATGGACAAGTTACAAGGAACAAAGCTATATTGGTATGTAAAGGATATGCACAAGTTGAAGGAATTGACTTTGAAGAGACATTTTCCCCAGTTGCCAGAATGGAAGCAATCCATTTTCTTTTAACTTATGCATGCTCCAAAAATATTAAAATGTATCATATGGAGGTAAAATCAACATTTATGAATGGGGAACTTGAAGAATAAGTCTACATTGAACAACCAGAAGGATTTCAGTTGTCAGAGAATGCAAATTATGTGTGCAAATTAAAGAAGGCCTTGTATGGTCTAAAACAGGCTCCCAGAGCATGGTACTCTAGACTGGATAAATATCTACAACAAGCAGGGTTCAGAAGGGAAGTGTAGACAACAACCTATACATCAAGGTAAGTCAAGGTAATACTTTATTAATTGAAGTTTATGTTGATGATATTATTTTTGGTAGTGATGATGATAGGTTAAGCCAAAAATTTGCAAAGGATATGCATAATGAATTTGAAATGTCATTACTTGGAGAACTATCCATCTTTCTGGGACTTCAGATACGTCAAAGAAACAAAGGAATTTTTATTTCTCAAACTAAGTATATCAGAGAAATGCTGAAGAGGTTTGGAATGGAAGATTGCAAACTAGTTATCACTCCCATGCAAACCAGTCGCAAGTTGAGCAAAGATGATGATTCAAAGTATAAAGATAAGAGGAAATACAAGTCAATGATTGGCAACCTACTATATGTGACAACATCTAGACCAAATGTAATGCAGGTAGTCGGACAAGTGGCACAATTTCAAGCAACACCAAAGGAATCACATGTATTAGCAGTAAAAAGGATTTTCAGATATCTTAAAGGAACATAAGAGTTTGGATTATGGTATCCGAAAGGAAATGATCTATCACTTGTTCCCTACACAGATGCAGATTGGGTAGGTTTTATTGATGATTGATGAAGCACTAGTGGAACAAAATTCTACTTGGGTGAGTGTTTAGTATCATGTATAAGAAAGAAACAATCATCAGTATCCTTATCTACAGCTGAGGCAGAGTATATTGCAACACCATCATGTTGTACACAAGTTCTTTGGATGAAACAAACTCTAATAGATATACAAGTTGAGTATGATGAGCCCATTCCAATCTATTGTGATAATACAAGTGCCATCAGTATCTCAAAGCACCCTGTGATGCACTCCAAGACGAAGAACATTCCAATCAAGTCTCACTTTCTACGGGAGCAGGTTGCAGAAAAGAACATCAGAGTTGAGTATGTGGGAACAAAAGAACAAGTGGCAGACATCTTTACAAAACCACTTCCACGGGAAGCCTTTCAATATCTTCTCCGGAGACTTGGAGTTATTTCTACTCCAAAATGAATGCTTTTTGAATGATTATCTTATATGTCTTAGATGTACATGAGGAAGCACCATAAGAGGACAGTTCAGTCAGGGGGAGAAGCCCTGGATGGAAAGACACATTTTCCATTGATGACAAAGGGGGAGAGATTTATCAGATGCAGAGGACATCGGCATGGTTCCAGGGGGGGCGTGAGGCAAAGGTATGGTTCCAGGGGGAGCATGAGTGATATGATTTCAATATTTCATCAGAGTGTTTCCATCAATGCCAAAGGGGGATATTGTTAATTAAGGTTAGTTGTCATTGATGTCAACCCTTGAAGAAAGCTCGGTAGCACAAAGGTTTGGGTAATGGACCCAAGTTTGATTGATGAATAATGGTATGCATTTTGATATATTTACAGGTAATACTATTATATATGGATAGTACATGTCATTCCATTTTTGGTGGTATGTGGAATGTCACATAACTCCTCAGGGTTTGAGAGTTATGGCCTTACGAAGTTGGAGGACCCTCATATGTCATCTAGAAGCCCCAAAAGGTCAAAGTAGTCAAATTCGTTTAAGAGATTTTAAAAGGTAAACAATAAAGTGAAGTGATGAGTGTACTATAATTCAAAGTGAATACAAAATAAATTCTTTCAATAATAAATTTAATGGAGAAATTAGAAGTGGGTAACCCTAAAATAAGGAAAGTTGACAAAGTGACCTAGAAGATGTTTTTAAGGAAGCTACTTAGAGAGTCTAAATAAGAGGCAAGGATCTCTCATTTTAGAAAAACTTGAGAATATTGAATACCTATAGGTGTCTGAGGTAACCAAAGGATATCTAAGCCTAATTTATGAGGGAAGGTGTAGAAAAGAAGGCTGGAATTCAAGGAAGGATAATTTCTTTTGATGGTGTTTTCTAAGGTATATTATTTACAGGTTATCTCACCATTTTCGCAATAATGTTTTTTCTAGAATGCTTGAGACTGTGAAATTTCTATTCAATTGAGGAAACATATCCAAGTATATGTGGTAAAAATTTCATCTTGTGGGTTTTTGAATTTGTGGAGTTACACTCTGTGGAAAATAGGGTTTGTGGCTAGTCCTGAAACTAGTCAAAAATAGGTGTTTCGGGTAAAAACGCCATAACTTCTTGATAACAGATCCAAATTTTGTACGACCAAATGTGTTGGTTAGAGTACTATCTTTAGTATTCTGTGTAACAGTTTCATATCGATTCAACAAATATTCCATGTGGGGCATGCTCTACAAGGTCTCTCTCTAGAGTAAGCCAAAATTCAGCAAGGTATGCCATTTTTTATATAACTACTTTTTTGAGAGGTTACAAGTAGTGACACCT
>ML787844.1:91777-109856 GCA_009831015.1 Picea engelmannii | reverse complement strand
TCAACTAGTCAAACTAAAGTGTCAACTGAAAGAGAATATTCTCCAGGTGGAATATTCTCCCCTAAAATATAGGAGACTAGATAATGACTAATTATGACTAATAAACAAGGAAAAACCTTAGGAAAAATAAATCTTAGGTGTGTTTGAAGTAACTCCAACAATTATGATATTGTGATGGATGTGAGAATCATATTACTTTTCTTACAACTGTTATGTATTTCTGTATACTATTTTTTCATATATTGTATTTTAATGAGTAAATATTCTTGGTCCTTTTCTCAAGAATTATTTTTTGAATGTATATTAATTTCAATAAATAATATTTATATTTTTATTGAGTGATAAATATTGGAGTTTTATTTTCAATATTCTCCCATTTTTTATATTTTGGTCCTCAGTTATTCAAGATTTTTCTTTAATAAAATACAAATGAGTACCACATCTATAAAACAACTGGGGGGTATTTTATCCTTGTGAGGTTTTTGTTTATACCTTAACATATATAAGCATCAAATTTTTTGGCGACTCCACTAGGAAAAAAAGGCTAGTTTTGTAGAATGGAATTCAAATGACTCAACTTATGAAAAATCAACCCCATTTACAAGTTGGTCTTGGAAATAAAAAGAGCGTTTTGTATCAATTGTAAAATTTGGTGTTATCAATATTAGGAAGCCGAGAATATCTCAAAATATCATGGGAAACCCTCTCCCATGAAGAAGAAAGAGAAATCACAATAATACAAAGAACACAAGATAGAAATTAAAATATGGAATAATACAAGGGCCCAATAACAAGAAGAAAGAGTAAACAAATTCTAATTCCAGAAGTTGGTGAAAGTTCCACCGTTGAGATAACAAGAACTCTAATAATGGGTGACATAAAATAAATAAATGAGATCCACAAGAATAATTAAGAGCGAAAACAAAGACAAGGAATCCCACTAAGAAAGTTTAGAAATATCCCACTCAATCTTTAATGAGAACAATATCCATTACCTACTCTTCCACAAGGAGTCTTGCTAGTATTTTCAAGATATGGAGTGATGGATCCAAAGATACATATGGATTTTTTTTTCAATGTGTGAGATTCATTTAGTAGAACATGATGACGTAATGCTTATATTTTTTCTTCAAACATTGACAGGATTGACCTATGAATGGTATATGTCTCTTCCTTCCTAGTTGATTTCATCATTCTATGATTTGGAGAATATTTTCATGACCATGTATGCACCCACAGTGGCATACCATACTTTTCTCACATAATTCTCTCAAATTCATTTAAAAAAAGGTGAAAGAATTAGATATTTTAACTTAAGATTTTTCAAGAAATTAAATCAGATTCTAGAAGAGAAAAACCCAAACACTCCAGTTATAATTGGATGTTATAAGAATGCAATGCCCTCAAATGTAAAATTTGCTATCAGGTCCTCAAAAATTGAAGAATTATATGGAGCTATGCATAAAACAATGGATACAGAATAAATAATGCTAGAAACAAATGTTGATCCTAATATTATCCTTGGGAAAGTTCAAAGGAAATGGATACTCTTTCTATCTCAAATCAAGGAGCGTCAAGATCAAGGAATGTTGAAAATAGGGGAATAAAGAATGTTCAAAATAGAGAATTCGATGGAGGAATACTTTAGGGAGTCATCCCTAATGTAAAAAATGATCTAGCCTCAAATCAAGAAATGAAGCAAAGATTAGAAATAGCTCAAATGAATAGAAAAATTTGACATATGCAGGACACACTAAGGAGAATAAGAAGAGGCGAAAATTTTCTTCATGTGAATTAAAATCCAAGAATTCCTTTTTGGGAATAGAGAAGAAACCCATTCAAGAAAAAATAATGAGACAAGGTAGAGACAAAGAGTATAGGGAAAGGGTACCTAGAGTGCAAAACCCTAATGTTTTTGTTATGGAGGAAATTTTTGAAGAAGGAAATTTTGAGAATTACGATCAAGAAGCCAATGATATTCAAGAAAATATTCTTGAATCAGTTCAAATGGATGAAGGGGATTCATCATTTTATATTTTCGATGAACAAGAATAGTTATATATTCCCCAATAAAATGGTGTACAATCGAGAGAAAAATCCAATAGATTCAAATCAAAAGAATTTATCGAAAATTAAAAAGAGAAGACCAAAACAAATGTTGCACAAATGTCAAAGAAAAAAATAGTTTCAAACCAGGAAAGTAATCTACAACATATGAATTATAATGTGATATAAGATTTGACTAAATTGAGAATCACTTTTCCCTTCATGGAAGTGGTTAAAATTCCACAACAAAGAGAAAATATTTTAGATATTATTGATGAACCAAGCACTAAAATAGCAGCTATTGTTACTAATTCGAGGTAACCACAAAATTCTACATCAGTCAAGCCAAGGGGACAAGTTCCACCATTCTATATAACTATAGAGAACCAATATGTTGTACTACATAGTTGTTTGATAGATAATGGAGAAACCAATAACATTATGCTCCTACCAGTCACATAGAAACTTTTGATGGGATGTACTAAACATTATGATGTTGGTGAAATCATTTATGCAATAGAATCCAGAAAAGTCCCATCTTATGTAGAGATTAAATATTTGTGTGCATGGATAACTGCAACACCACATATCACAACAATATTTACCATTATAGTGGTAGATTTACCTCCACCATACAGAGTTTTTCTGGGAAGATATTGGTCCTCAATGATTGGAGGATATATAATGAATGATAGAAGTTGCATGATGTTTCCCAACAAAGATGGAACAATGTCCAAAATTCCTAGAGAATCCAGAAATCCAATATCCTTCATAAATCAAGAAAATGAAATGATCGAAACAAATTTTGATGCATGAATTGGAAACTATATAGTTCTCAGTTCTAAACAAGTCAGCTCTCCAGAGAAAGAAGAGGAGAATTAATTTCAAGGTTTCTAGAAGATGTCCTTCAATGGAACATGTTCCAAATATGGAAGTAGATTGGAAATTATCTTTAAGAGTCCGCAGTAAAATGTATATCCACATGCCATCAAACTTGAATTCCCTTGAACAAATAATGAGGTTGAATATGAAGCAGTGATACAAGGGATGAATCTTGCTTTACAAATGAAAGTGGAAAATTTGATAGTGATCGGTGACTCCAAAATAGTCATAAATCATATCAAGAAGAAATACAAAATAAAGAAACAAAATCTTAATCATTATGCAAATCAAGTAATGGAACTTATGGACTCCTTCAATTCTTTTAAAATTTCTTTCATCCCAAGAGATAAAAATTAGAAGTTTGATTCATTGGTGGTTGTTACATCCCTTTTCAATCTAGATGATCTTCATAATAAAAATACATTCTATCTAAAAAGAATATTCAGGCATTCAGTTCATGAAAACCAAGAATACTTGCAAGTTTTTGACAATGAAGAACAATTGCCTGATTTTCTTGTTGATTTGAATGATAATTCTAAAAGCTTGGATGGACAGAATCATGTGTCTGTTTCAAAAGATTGTATTGGGTTTGAGAATCTTTTTGCAAGAGATGATCAAACAAAAATTCATGATACAAAGGAGGAGACATTTTTTAGGAAGGTGCAAGAGACACAAAATACAAATATTGGCACTCGTTATTTTCCAAAATATGTAAATCTTGGCACTAGTTGCACGCAACAAGAATTTGATCAATATACTTTTTTGTTTAAAGAGTTTTGTGATGTTTTTGATTGGACGTATGATGACCTAAAGGAATATGATAAGTCCATCTTTCATCACATCATACCCCTTAAAGTAGGACTAAATCCTGTAAAGAAAACATTAAGAGTGATCAATCCCAAATTAATTCCCTTAATAAAGGTCGAGTTGGAAAAATTAAAAAAGGTTGGAATAATTGTTCCATAAGACATTCAGAATGGTCATTGAATCTAGTAATAGTTAGGAATAAGGTGGAGAAATTCACCTCTGTGTTGATTTCAGATATTTAAACAGAGCAAGCATTAAAGACAATTATCCACTCCCAAACATGGAGATGTTTCTACAACAAGTAACTTGTTCAACATTGATGTCCATGCTTAATTGATTTTCTAGACACAATTATGTGTTAGTTGTTGAAGAAGTGTTATAACACAAAATGCCACACCTATGCATTTGTGTCATGGACTAACCCTTTCCCAAATATTGCTAGACATTTTCCCAAGTTTCCTCTCCAAAATAATTTTAAAAACATGCCTTATGAGCATATCCATAGGTTTCCCTAGTGAAAAGCGTGGAAATGGGTGACTCTCCATCTTGCAACCCACATATTCCCTCAAAAATCATAAAAAATGAAATAATTCTGTGATTTCGGGAGGATTTTTAGGTTCGGCTCATTCCCCAACATCCCCTGCCCATACACAAAGGAATCCAACTCCCCAATCCTCTTAGGGAAGAGATAAAAGAGCCCTTGAGGGCTAAGGAGAGGTCAAGTCCTTTGGTGCAATATTATGCTACAAGTTTCTAGCAAGCCTCCCTTTCCTATAATCCTCTAAGCAACATCACCTTTGATATGGAAACTCCTTTTCTATCATATATTTCCTATATATATGGATATAGGGTGTATCCTTATCCCTACTTGAGCCAATCAAGGAAGAGATTAATGGTTGAGTTAGTTCTTGAGGGATTCTTGGAGGAACCCAAACATTAGGCTTCGAGATGGTTCCAAAGGTGAGATAAGGTTGTAACTTACCTTTTTGATTTGGTGTTAATAGAAGATTTTATTTTCCCTCATATCATGTGTTCAATTTATGTATTTTCTTATTAATTTTACTTTGAATATGATATATGACATGTATACTTTTTTATCGTGTAAATACCTTCGTAGAAACTCTTGTATTGTGTCCACTTTGCAGGTTATTTAAAACAAAGGATTTGGAGCTCGCTCAGAGAAAGGAGTGGGATCGACATCAAATGGGAGACTTAAGGTGAACCCTTTCTCCCTCTCCCTTCCTTAAATTCTCCTTGTAAAGTAGTTAGTCTTTCAAGTTTTGTGTGCTTATCCTGGAGGGAAGATGTTACACATTATTTTTTTCACCCCTATGACCATTAATGATGTACACCTATCCTTTGTTTTAATAAGGAGCAATTTCCTTAATCCCTGAAGAAGAATGAAGATGAATGAAGATGAATTTTCCCAGATAGATGAAACTATCTTTTCCTTTGTAAAATACCTTGAAAAGAAGGATCATCACACCTTACTTAGTGTTAAGGGTGTGACGATATAGGATCGATGCAGGTTGTACCACAGTGGCCTATGGCATTTTCATAGTTTGCTCAGTGTTAAGGGTGTGGCGATCGCTCGTACAAAGAAAAATATAATCTTATTGATGCTTCTAGAATAGAATATTCGAGGGTGAGGTGGCCTCCAATCATATTGGATCTGAGTCGCATCCCTGATCTCATGGGATCATTCTAACCTCCTCACCCTATACTTTTCATCTTATAAAAGGAGGAGGGCTCTCATGGGGAAAGTTAACTTTTAAAATAGATTTTTTGGTTAGCTTGGGAATGGTTAGAGAATTTTTAGAACTTCAACTTAGTTACAGAGATTCAGCTAATGAGATATTAGTTTAGCCAAGAATTTGGATTAGCTTCAGCTATAGCTAATTCATATGGAGTGTCTGGGCCTATGTTGTCTTTGAACTTCTCTTTGTCAAGCTGAGATCATATGTAGCTTTCAGATATATAGTCTCAGAACCCGTGGAGCAGAAGTGTGTGGGATGAAAGGAACCATTGGAAGGGACCGTACAACATCAATGAATTGGTTTCATTCTCCTTTTAATATTTCTAATACAGTAATATATTTCTTTCCCATAAAAATTTTCTTATTTTATTGTATGAATCCTTGATCACATACATAGGGTTTTTTAAGTATAAATTGTTTCTTTCACTTCATTGGCTTATGTCATTTTATAGGTTCAACATCCCATAAGCCTTGAAATGGAGAGAGGATGACACTAGCGAGGATAAGCGACATTTAAAAGGTATGTCATTTATCTCTTGTTAGTTAGTATGCTTGACAATTAAAACTTATGGAAAGTTTTATACTATGTCTTGTTTTGTTCTAGTTTCGAGGTGAAACTAGGGAGATCAATTTCTGTCCACACTTACCAATTTGTCCTCATAAAAAATATATCTATCTTCTCGATACAATCTTGATTTGCTGTGATTTTGACCCAGAATCATGAGGGAAAAATCTTGTTAACATAATTGGAGACCATACTCAGGATTCTCCTAGTTTGGGTCAGTCTCTTAGGGTCTCTTTCTTTCTTTCCTTGACATTTTTTTCTATAGTTTTACAGTGTTTTATAGAGTCTTTAGTCTCTCAGGAATTCTCACGAAGTCCTGAAACCCTATTTCTGGGAGTAGTTTTTTATTTTTCTGAACTTACCTAGACATTTGTGAGTTTTTGTTATATAGAATGAGTACATCCGCAAGTTTCATCTCTACAACCTGTGGATATCTGCAAGTTGCACTACTAATAGCCGTGGAAATATGTGAATTTGGAATTTTTAAAAAAATCCTCTTTCTTTCTAGGTTTAGTTTCTAATTTGCTCAGTTGTTTGGGCTATCCTGAGTCTCTGATTAGTTTTTTCTTTGTTAAAATATGAAAGTGTATATTACAGAAGAAGAAAACAATCTTGTTTGAGTTATTTTGTATAAGGTTTGCCTGGTTGATTGAAAGATCTGTCTTGTTTGTCTAAATGTCTAGACTCACTGATTTTTCAGTGATTCCTTGGTTGAGTGCTTTCTCTCTCTTTATCTACTTTTCCTCGCTTCAAAAAGAAAAAACAAATTCATTCCTTTGTTTTTATTTTATTTTGTAAACGAAAAAGAACAAAAAATATGTCTATTTGTTTGTTTCTCCTTTCTTGAACCCTTATCTTCCATCATTGAAAGAAAAGAGGTAGTTACTTAGCATTCAGGTAGTTGCATTGTATCATGCTTTGATAGTGGTAGTCTTTCATTTAAAAAGAAAAGAATCCAGTAGTACATTTTTTGTATTATTGTATGCATTTGTTTTCAAAAAGAGAATTCTAAAGTGCATCTCAATATGTCTTAAATATTGCACTCAAACTTTTTGTTTTCATCTGAAAAAGAAAAGAATTTGCTTCATAAGCGTAGTTGCATCCATTTTCATTTGAAGAAACTGCAGTGTGTTCTTATATTGCGTTACTTTTGGAGTCGGTATGAACATCACCAAAGTTGCATCTGCACCCTTTATGAGTAAATAACAACCCATTCAAATTAATGCATAACTAAAATCCATTAGAAACTTTCATTTGTCTAGGGTAAATGAATAAGTTTAGGCTAGGACTTGGTGTAGGTTAGAGAGTAAATTTCTCCATGGCCACTAAACAAACATAAGTGTCCGATATAGGGAGTCTAGAATCTAGTTGTCCTATAAGTTGGTCCAAAATATCCTCTAACACATGATTTAAACACAAGGTCACGTAAGGAATAGCTGAACATATTCCCCTCCAAAGTTGGAACAAGCCTAGCGGATATATTGTATATTGGGGGTTTTTGATACTGGCCCTCTCGGCATCATTCCTCTAGAGCTTCATACATAGTTTGAGATTTTTTGAAGTGACACTAACCCTTTTGTAGAAAATCCTTTGGAAGAGCTTCAGGCTTAGTTACCCTTCCCATACATTCGATCCCGACCATCGACTGTACCCATCGGGCACTGACTACGAGCTGGTAACCATAGTTGATTCATCTAGGTGTATCACAAGGTGACTATTGGGGGTGTAACCATAGTTGATTCATCTAGGTGTATTGCAAGGTGACTATGGGGGGTTTCAGTAGTATCTAGGGAATATTTTGTATAACACACTTCATGACTATTAAGGGTGCCTCACGAAGCGGGGGTACTTGCACCAGATAAGGCTGATCTGTGGAGGTAAAGATAACTACTTTTCATACCTTCGTGCATTGGTCCATAGGACTTAATCAACCCATGCCTTTGTCCAGAAGGGACTGAGCTCACTTTGTTGCTATTCTGGTCCCAAGACATAATCCACTTGAGTCATACTATTGACAAAGTTGTTTGTATTTGTCTTTTCTTTTAGGGATTTGTAGCAGTGTGTTTGGTGAACATAGTTCAACTTTAGGAAGGAAATTTGATTCTCATCGAGAGCTAGTTACTCAAAGTGGCCAACCTACCTCCCCGAAGATCGAGGATAATTCAAGGACTTCCTCCCAGAGAAGATTTTAGGAATCATTCTCCCCCTCCCCCACAAAGGCGTCAACTTTATCATTTCTACACTTTCATACCGACCGGTTAGATCGAGATCACACACATTGATCCTTCGGAAGTCAACACTTTAGAACTAGAGAAGGTAACCATCGAGGACCTTGGAATTCGGGAGCTCTCTCCACACTTTATCCTCTGTTACCTTGGAATTTTCCATTTCCAGTCCTACAAGTCCCACCTCCCAGATTATACTTCACTGATAGTATCTCTCTACACTAGGCCACTATGGATGACACTTCGCCAATGCTAGGGTCGAGATTCCCTGCAACTCCCACTTACTGGGGGGATCCTTCCTCCTAATATATCGGATAAAATGACAAATATGGTTCAATACACCATCATTGTGACAAGCAACAACATTGCCTTGTCATTTGTCAATCCCACTTGAGTCTCGAGTGAAACTGCACCATTTTCATCCACAACGAACACTTTCTCTTATAGAATTTCGTCGATGAACAAACTTAATGCATCGGTTAGTTATCAACCAACGTCTCGGTTTTAAAATTTTGTTGTGGGGAGCACTCCATCTCCTAGCCAAGTCGTTTCTTGGGGTGGAGGAAACATTCCTCCGTCAACCCCATTCATCGAAAGCAGACCTATCCAATATTTCATCCCTAACCCTGCATGGGGCTAGGGTGCCTCCATGGGTAGCAGACCTCAATCCACTAGTATGTCCTCTATGTCGACCCTTTTCACACTTTACAATGGGTTCGGGAACAACCCTTTCGTTGCATCCATAGTGTCGGAAGGGGGAAATCCCTTCTCAGGTTAGTCCACCTTTAGCAAGGACCTGTGTCTTCACTACGGGAACCTTTGGGAATTACCCCTCTCCAAGGCCAATGAAATCCATATCAAGGGATATCACAAGGGGTAAACCCCTTTCCTGATCATTCTACCCCCATGTCAGGATTTGTTCCTACACATGGGGGGTCTACTAGGGGAAACATTGGTTCTTATTTTTGGGAATCATATGGGTGAAGGTGTTCCTCCATTTAACTAGGGCCAACAAGGATTCATCCCAAGCTATGGTTTGATATGAAACTCTTTCTGGTATCCTGGTTCCATTTACAACCGATGACCTTCCTTTCAGGCCGCTCATTAGTCAATGAGACAACCTAGGTTACCATTTCTGGAAATGAAGCTGCACAATGTTCCTTCAATGCATTAAATAATGTGTTGGCTTTGAATCCTTTGTTGAGTCCCCCTAATTACAATCGATAATTCTTGTTGTATTTGGTAGCAACCGAGTCTTAGATTGGTATGGTTCTAGTTCAGGAGGATGATGAAATCCAAGAGCATGTCATCTATTACTTGAGCCACACTCTCATGGGTCCTGAACTCAATTACTCACATGTTGAGAAGCTAGCGTTGGAATATTTCCATGTTGTCCAACGACTTCAACATTATATTATATTATGTAAGACAACCTTCATTGCCAATGTCAATCAATTTCAATATGTTTTGACTAGGAGAATTATTGGCAGGAAGTACAAAAAGTGGATTGTTGTGCTTCAAGGGTTTGATTTGTATTTTTCATCCGTGAAATCTAAGAAATATTTGGTCTTTTCTGATTTGATGTCAAAGTTACCGGTGGAGAATGAGGAAAGTGTGAAAATAGACTCATTTCTAGATGAACACATTTTCCTCATCTCTTCATCTAACCCATGGTATGGGTATATCCTTATATATCTCCAGAATTTGAAGTTCCCTTCAGACTATTCACGAGACGAGAAACAATGAGTTCATCTCATGGATAAGAAATGCCTCATCATCACTGACACATTGTATTAGCATGGGGTGGAATCGATTCTTCATCATTGTTTCACTCTTGAATAAACAAAGGTTGTTTTAAATGATTTCCATAGTGGAGCATGTGGTGGTCACCTATCTGGTTTTGAAACAACCCAAAATATTTTGTGCATCGGTTACTTTTGGCCCATGATATTCAAAGATTGTATTGAGGCGGTCAAGAAGTGTCACTTGTGTCAAATATTCATGAAGAAAATGTGCACACATCCCGCTCCCATGGTCGTAGGTGTCCTCGTATTTGTGTCCATGGGCACATCATAGGAACCCACTCAAAAAATAAAGTGCATAGGACACTCCCGAAGCATAAGTTCTTAGCCTTCTTAAGATTGCAGTCAATAAGTTGTGCTTTCATGTTGTTGAGCATGGTAGTGCTCTAGTCATACATAGTAGGTTGTAGACATTCAACCCCATATTGCATTTGCACCCATGATGCCAAGTGTAATGAGTTGGATCCCACGATCCGAACCAAGGTATATAGGATGAATCAGAGACTCAAGTTGGTGATATATTTGATCGAAACTTGAGAGCCAATTTTATCGGTTCTGGTATCAAAATACTTGTTGATAAAGTAATTGATACTCCGACCTTCTCCACGATATTCAAAGTTTGACACTTTCACTCTCCTAGATAAACCAATAATGAAGTAGATATCTTCAATGATAATGGTCAATGACTGTCCAACGAGCATGAATGCCTCGACATCATGGCTCCAATAGTCAATTAAGAGATTCAATAATCTCCTTTGCACCCTCATGCCACCAATTTATAAGAATTTATACATGCCACTTGCACGTAGATTGTTTTTTTCTCGTCATTTTCAAACATTGCCCGATCCACCTCTTCGTGTTCATGTTCTCTCTAGAGGAGAAAAATCCTACTCATTTGCCAAGAATTTTTTATTTATCTTCTATTTTTCAAAGTCTTACCTGCGCATATGGAACCTATAGTTGGAACAATCACGGATATCCACGAGTTTCCTTAAGGCATCCCATGGATGCACAAAGTTGTGTCAAATAATTGGAATTCAAGCTTACAATTTGCATGAATTTAAGGAAATGAAGTAATGGAATTCAAGATAAGGTGAAAACACTTACTTGTTTAAGGTGGAAAGTGGTGTAGTTGCTCCAAGTTTTGCGATTATTTGATTGTCACTCTAAGGGTTTTGGTCACTTTGTTTTTTTTTAGGTAGAATGGTAAAAATGGACAGTAAATGGGTAAATATAACATTTTTTTATTAAATTTGGAAAACCCACTTCCTATAGTTTCAAGATTTTTTCAAAATTTGCAACTAATGGTCATCTTTTGTAGTGCTATGGTTCCATTTTGCAAGGCTTGGGATAATATAGATGCTTTGCATATTCTTTTCATCAATTGGATGGACTTTTTAAAAGACCCTGGGCAGGTAGTGTTCTCACAAATGGCATTTAGGGTAGGATGCATTCACCTAATTTTTTGCATTATTAGTTTCCATTGCCGCTTAAACCTACGGTCGACACCATTAACAAACAATGACACATTTCTCTTTTCTCAAAATCATTTTTTTTTATGGTAGAGCCTACCTTCCATGAGCGCTCTAGTCTAGAATCCCCTTGTATTTTGATGCTCATGCTACAAGTTTTTTTTAGGCTTAAGAGTCTTGTCTATCCCCACCATGAGTTTATGTTCGAACATCATTCTTATTACTCACTCTTTTTCTATCCATTATCCATGGGACTCCCTCCCTAACATGCTTCTCATAACGTCATTATGGAGTCCATAGTTAATCTCTTTTCAGACTCCTTAAAATTGAAAATATTTTCGAGTGACCTTATTCCTTTTACACTTGTTAAATGGTCCTGAAGGAATGTCTATTCAACACAAGTTTACCCCTTTTTCAGACTGAATAGACTAATTAAAAAAAATGTATTCTATAGCCTACAGACTAGAAGAGTTCTCCTTATTTTTTTTTATACTTTTTATGAAAAAGGATGAGGGATTTCATAGCTAAGATCTTTTCAGACTCCTTAAATATGAGAATATGGCTGAGTGATCTTGTCTTTGTCACACTCATAAAATGGATTTGAAGAGACATATTTTTGGGATAAGTTTAACCCTTTTATGGACCAAACTAACTATGTATGAAAAAGGAATACTTTCGTACAATATTGACCAGAAGAGTTCTCCTTGGTATAATTTTATTCCTTTTCGGTCCCTGGGGACTAAACTTATGAAAAAGACCATCATAGGAGGTTTAATTTCTAAATTTGAGTTGTAACTACATTTCATTTTGACTGCTCATGCTTATAGGCCTAATTCCAAATTCAAGATGCTGTCATTGAACCATTTTCTTATACATTCCTATTATCCCTAGCCTTGCATTTTATTCCTTTGCGACTCAACACCTTATCCCTCGAGGGAACATCCCCCGAGCGTCCTTATCCTTCACATGCTTCCTTGCATTGAGCATAGGTATGTTCCCTATACTATGTAACTAGCTTGCTTTCCCAAGACACTCATTTCCTCCACTGTACAATAGAATTCTTTTATTCCTTTTCAGGATTTTATAATATGAAAAATACAAAACAAAAATAAAAAAACCAAAAAGAGGGGGGAAAACATCTATCTCTTTTATTGGCAGTAGGTTTGTCTCCCTTGAACAAAGCACAATTTTGAGTCTTGTTCTCATCATTTTGGGTTTAGTATGGATTTAGGAGACTTTTGCTTATTTTTGAGTATTATCTCCCACGATTGTTTATTCTTCCAACCATATGTAGCATTTGTTGATGCCTCATGTGTCACAAATGTATCCCAGTTTATAGTCATTCTTCCTAAGTCACATAATGTTTCCTGATTATGTTCAAGGGAAAGTTTCAACCTATGCCAACCATTTTGTAGTTAGTCTCTGACCTTGCAAGTCGGCCTTCCCAAGTCAGTCTCATCATCACAAGTATCACTCTCTTCATCTGATTTCTTCCAGCTATTTGGCCTTCTGCCATTGCATGTGCTAGTTGATGGAGGATTCCTTAATGCCTTCCTTCTAGTGGATCTCTTCCCATCGACTCTGACACATATTTATTTGGGAGAGGGATCTAGAGTTATGTTTGGTACCTTGGGGCTTGCAGTCATTAGTGGCAGGTTCCATTGCTATTGACAATGGGAATACATCAATGTCCCCTGCTTGATAGATTCTACCAGGTGTTCGATGCCAACTCATTTATTCACACTTTTTAGATTGTAACATGGTACCTTGATGTTGGGTGCACGCCTATTTTGAGGAAATACCCAATTTGGAGGGAAAGTCTTAATTTTTGGAGAAGAACAACTGGAAGGAAAAGAAACACATGCGAGGAAAAGCATCTTGTGCTTGGAGCAACATGAAAAGTGTGCAGGAAGTTAGACCTAACAATGTTAAGGGTTAAGTTTTTTTAGAGATTGTAACGACTAATAATCTTGTAAAATAGTATAAATAAGAACCTAGGAGGTCTAGGTCGAGGAAACTATTTTTTGCTCAACTCAAATACTAGTTCAGTTATTTTTCTGATATTGTTGTAAATATGTTGAGTTGTAGAAGAGTAAATTAGGCCAGATTATAAGGCATAGTTCATAGGTTGAGGATCCTAGTGTGATCTAGTCTTCCTCACAAAGGTTTATTAAGCTTGTTTCATGATTTTATGATGGGAGATGTAGTGCACGCAACGCCATATTTTGCAGAAATATAAATAAAAGAGCACAAAAGCCAGATCCTTGTGGAAGAGTCCCAGGAGAGGGTGAACCATGGTAAATCATGTGTTATCTATGATTTTTCTTGCATAAATACCTTTTGTCACTAGTTAGTGCATGAATGGATGAATGAATGGTTGAGATAAATCTATTAGAATGCATGCATGGACTTAACAGATGAATGAATCCTAGAAATAACAGATTGAATAATATGTTGAATGTATGAAGAAGGTAGAATACATCCCCATATTGTTGAAAATTCAACAAGAAATGTGTGTCTAATTTACTTTTCCCTTAAATAAATTGGACAATAAATATTAATCTATTATCTCATTTATAACTGAGTGATTTGGAGTTGTAACAGAATTATTAGTGTAGTTATGTGAGTTGTAATGTAGTTTAACTCAGTTAAGTGAGTTAAGCTCAGTTGTACTAGTTGTAACTAAACTTGCACTAGTGAGAGTTCAGTGAATTAATTATTAATTAATTCACAATAAGTTCTCTCACATGCAACTGAAGATTTACCATTGTTAACTACATGCATGTCAGATCCAGTGGAGACCCAGTTGAGATAACAGGTGAAAGGGACAATTTGGCTATCGGTTGTGATTTGAGTGAAGTGGACTCATGCAATCACACACACACAGTGGATATGCCCATGAGCATGTGTAGACTAGTGTAGAGGATTCATTCATCCATTACAGGGATTGTGAAGAGGAGGCAAGTTGTCCGGAGGTAGAGAATTGGCACATGTATTTGCTTATTTTTGTATGATAGTGTGCGACGATTGTATTGTACTGAGAGATCTTAGATTAGAGTTTTGTATGAGATTGTTTCATGATCCATGATATACATAATATATGATAGTGGGGTTCTTAGCTTCATGCTTTCCCAATAAAACATCTGTGTTATGTTTGATTGATTCTTTTTCTTGATATTGCATTGTTGATCGTGGTTTAAATTTCGCAAGAATATTAGTAGAAGCGATTATGTATTTAACAAGTGAAAAAAAAATTGTTAGATCAGGAGAATCCGAGAAATACCCAATTGGTATTGAAGTTTTTATATGGTATCAGAGCTACATTAGTGAGGTGCGTAAATTTCAAGATTTCCACACGTCTCTCCTCTAGTAGGGTGCGATGGCCTACTACTGACTTGTATGCGCATAAAAGTTAATGTACATTTTTGTAGGCTACTGTGCATTACAGTGCAGAAATACCTGGACATTTTTGCACCCTAGACACTCATAGGGTGCGTACTTTCCGTAGGCCACTGTGCATCACAATGCGGAAATCACTGTGCATTATAGTGTGGAAATCCCGCAGTCAAATAACTTGGGAGGTGCAGAAATGCTTGTAAGGTCCGCAGGCTAGGTTAGAAGCCGTCGTAGGGGTTCAACATGAGACTGGAAAGAGAAAGAGGGATTGCAGAAGCTGAGTTTGTGATTGGATAGAATTTAAATTTGTAGAAAGACTTTTTCTTGGTGCTACAATTGATTCAAGAGTGACATGGCTTTCAATGGCTTTAGGTTGGAGTATGCACTCGAGGGTAGCTCGAACTACATTGCTTGGATAGATAGGATGGATGTAGTACTCGAAGACAATGGATTGAAGGAATTCATTGACAAAGATGTTCCTAAGCCAGTTTCTACAGACACTGCTAATCTTGATGCATGGCAAAAGAAAGTGGAAAAGGCGAGGAGGATTCTGTTGGAGGGAGTACGAGACCACATTGTCTCAAGCCTCCATGGGAAATCCACACCACATGCAATGTGGAAGGTTTTGACAGATCTGTTTGAAAACAACAACGGCCATAGGAAATTGGCGCTCAAAGATAAACTCAGGAAGATCAAGATGGAAAGGGGTGACTCCATTCCAAAATATCTCACGAAGTTTGTCCAATGTCGGGATGAGATGGGGAGTGTAGGAATAACAGTTGTTGATGATGATTTGGTGAGCTTGGCATTCCTAATAATTCCCAAGAGTTGGAACAGTTATGAAGACTCTATCAATGGAAGGGAAAAATTGCAAGATTGGGAATGACTATGGTCAGAGCTAGTGCAGGAGGAGTTCAGGCGGAACAACAGAGATGGATATTCATCAAAGCATGATGATGAAGAGGATTTTTCTTTGGATGCTAAGGAAAGGAGAGGAAAGGGGAAGAAATTCCATTCAAAATCAGAGCCTAAAGTCAAGAAGATAGATTTGTCCAAAGTGAAGTGTTTTCACTATCACGAACATGGGCATCTTGCTACTAACTCTCCGTAGAAGAGGAAGAACAAGAAGGTTGTTGGATCTGCAACTAGTGAGGCCCTTACCTCGCAATTTGAACTTGAATTCTCTTTGATCACATGCATGGAATTAAGTGCATCAGGATCGATGTGGTATTTGGATAGTGGCGCTTCATTCCACATGACGGGAGATAGAGAGTTTTTAAGTGACTTGGAGGAGAAAGATCTCATAATGCATATTGAGATGGGAAACAATGGATGATACAGTGTGATTGGCATTGGTACCATTACCTTTCAGAGGGATTCAGGTAAACCATTTCAATTGAAAAATGTTATGCATGTTCCAGGTATGAAGAAAAACTTGGTCTCAATTGCAATGTTGGAGGACAGAGGCTATGACGTTATTTTCAGTGATGGAAAAGATTTGTTGTGACATAAAGAAATGGTTTAAGTCAAGAAGATAGGGATTCGAGTTAAGAATCTATACATGCTGGAGGTAAATGGTTGCGCTGCCATGATGGGCAAGGCAAAATAAGTGGTGAGCTGGGACGAGGGAGAATTATGGAATAGGCGATTGGGCCATCTTCATCATGGAGCCTTGAAGATCATGCAACAAATATCTACTGGACTTCCAATGGGAACACTTGCTCAGTTAGATCAGTGCAAGGGTTGCACCATGGGGAAGTATGCAAAGTCCATTTTTCATGAAAAGGAGAACTGTGCTTCGGTGATCCTGGAGAGAATTCACATAGACGTGTGTGGACCATTCTCGGTTGCTTCAACAACAAAACATAGGTATTATGTTATTTTTGTTGATGACTATTCTCATAAATGTTGGATCTCCTTCATGCAGAAGAAGGATCAAACATTCTCAAAGTTCTATGAGTTTAAAGCATTGGTGGAGAAAGAGTCAGTGAAGCAAGTGAAGGCTCTAAGGAGTGATAATGGTGGAGAATACATCTCTAACGAATTCAAATAATTCTGTAGCAAAGAAGGAATTCGAAGAGAACTCATAGCACCTCATAACCCACAACAAAATGGGGTCGCAGAGAGGAAGAACATAACGATCGTGGGTGTAGCATGAGCAATGTTGCATGATCAGGGTCTACCAATGAATTTGTGGGAGGAAGCATGCAATACTATGGTTTATGTGCAAAACCGTTGTCCTCATAGAGTACTTGGCATGAGTACACTTGAAGAAGCTTTCACTGGTAAGAAACCTGATGTTTCTCATTTTAAGATTTTTGGCTCATTTGTTTATGTGCATGTGACCAAGGATGCCAGGAAGAAGATGGAACCGACTGCTGAAGTTGTGATATTTGTGGGGTATACAGAAACACCCCATAATTATCGTGTGTATTTTCCTAACAACAAGATGACTATTATGCGATGAGATATGATGAAGGGAAAGCCATGCGGTTGTCGCTTGAGAGGGAGCTAGACTTGCATGCAGAAGAGGAACTGCTGGTTCCCAAAGACGAGTCTCAAGATGTGGATCAACCACATGAAGAGGTTCATGGAGTGGAGGAAGCCACTCAAGTAGAGCCATCCATCAGAAATGGAAGAAAGTGAACCACAGAAGCTGATAGATTGAGACTAGATGTTGCACAGAATGTAGGAGTTCCTACTTCACAGCGCAGACAGAGACAGTCTCCTGATCAATTTACTGGATACATGGATCTCATGAGAAAATGTATTGTGACTGAACGATCTTCCTTTCAGGAAGCAGTGTAGGATCCCACTTGGGTAGATGCTGCGGTAGAGGAGTATGACTCCATTTTCAAAATTAGTGCATGGGAAATTGTCCCAAGACCGGTTGACAAATCAATGGTAGGTTCGAGATGGATCTACAAGGTAAATCAAGCTGCTGATGGGAGTGTTGAGAAATACAAGGCCAGGTTTGTGGCCCAGGGCTTCTCATAGATCGAGGGGATAGATTATGATGAGACCTTTTCGCATGTTGCAAGGTACTCTTCCATAATATCTATCTTTGCACTCTCAGCGTAGATGGGCTGGCGCATTCATTAGATGGATGTAAAAACTGTGTTTCTCAA
>ML787844.1:75388-90004 GCA_009831015.1 Picea engelmannii | reverse complement strand
CCCAACAAATGGTTCTGTTGGCAACTGGAACTTCATGGGATTGAGTGGACAAGATTTGTAGAAGAATCATGCAGAGAATGAAGGTATAGAAGGGAATTTTCAGGCCATGGAATCCAACGAAGGAGAAGATTGAGATATGGTCGAAAACAAAGGAGCTTGAGTTTACATAGAAATATAACAAAAACCCTAAATTAACACTGCGCAAATATCTTGATTAATACGTGTTTAACGACCTTCATGAGGTATTTTTTATGCGATTTCTTGCATGTGTTGCAAGAATGGATATTGAGGTTAAAATAAAACCACCATACAAATCAAATCATATAGTTGGAGTGGAATCCTATGGAGATCACGCAGTTGCAACAAGTTAACAACAAATTCACGCGTGCAATAGATTTCTCGTTAGACAGTATTGTTGCATAGTTTATCATAGAATTTTTAGTAGATACCATGAAGTCTTACAACGTAGTAGACCAAGAGTTTCTAAAAGGACCTAGAGGTAGGTATATCAGATCACTGTATACTTAAATCAAAATTCAACTTTATAACAACGTTGTGATGACCATGGAATCATACAACTAAAACACCCTGCGTACATGGGGGAAGCACTAACATGAGTTAGAAAATTGGAGGAAGAGATGGATAAGGGAAAGAAGAAGGAGGCCATGGACCCAATCATGATGGATGAGGAACATATAAATCAAATAATGGAAACAACTAGAAAGATGTGAAGTGGAGCACCCTACCAATATAAGATGAATAATAAGAAGAGAGACATATATGATAGAGAGGGCTTGTAAAGCGATGAGGAAGAGGTAGAGGATCTCCAGAATGTGGAGAATATTGAGGAAATCCTGTGTGCAAATTATGAAGGGAAAAAAGGAGGTCCAAGGGCAGGAATGGAAGGTATAAATCCAATCCATATCCATTTTCGTGTTGAACACATAACCCCATGTGCGACTAGTACACCAGAAAGAACATCGACATCTAGACAACTGAATTTTAGTGGCAGAGGAATGCCAGGAAAATGATCTAGTCAAGGATCATCAACTAGGGGAGCCAGTTCAGGAAGTATTATTCAAAGATATACATGGCACAAAGGTAGTAGTTCAACACAGTTCAATATAGAAAGAAATGATCCGACCATCAGGTTACCATAATTTTCGGGAGAGGCATCAAAGGACCCTGAAAAGCACTTATTAATCTGTGAGAATATATGGGAAGAAAAGAAGATCAAAAATGAGGATACAAAAATTTTGCAATTAGCTATAACGCTAAGAGACCGCGCACTGGACTAGTATATGAGAATAGATATAAACAGTCCACCAGGAACAACAAGGACCATTGCAGATGTGAAAAAACTATTGATCAATGAATTTCAAAAACCTAGCTTAGAAGATATGTATATGAATGAGATGATTGAAATCAAGAAAAAACCAGGTGATTCTGTTTGGGAAATTGATCAGATGTTTAAACGCTTGAAATGTAAGCTAAAGTATGCAATTACTGACATGCAACATAGTCACTTATTTGTGAACTCTCTTCTACCACATTTGAAATAGCCATTAAGACAAAGTAAGTTCCAAAATCAGGAAGAGGCTCTACAGGAAACCTTACAAATGGAAGAAAACAAGTATCAGAAGACAGATCCAACAATAGAGGAGCTGGAGGAGGATCTAAAGAACCTCACATTTCAACTAAACTAGAAAAAGGGTAAAGAGAAAACATAAGTTGTTTGGTGTACCACATGCAGGACAAAAGGACACCACATGGATGAATGTCCAACTTTTACACAATACATGGCAACAAGAGTACCAAACCATTTTCCAACAGGAGGACCATGGTGTGAGATCTATAAAATACATGGACATGATCCATATCATTTTCCAATGATGAAGAAGTATCAGACAATACCCAAAAGTTCATACTGCAATTTTTGCAAGTTAGTGGGCCATGATGATAAATATTGTAGGACGATGGATCTAATGAGAGAAATAACTTCATATACGTATAGGGTACAAGAAAAAATTATGACAGGTCAATATGCACCTCATTTCAACCAGGTACCACCTCCATACAACAATGTGCAACAACAGTATAACACTGCGCAACTGCAGTACAATAATGCGCAACCACAGTATAACCCCACACAGTATAACCAGGTACCTCAGTACAATGCACCACGAGGATATCGAGTTGGATATAAAGGTGGAGGACGAGGTAGAGGAGGATTTGGAAAAGGAAGAGTCCCAATAGTGTTCCACAAGTACAAATGACCAGGACATTATGCAAGGGAATGTCCACTTCCACCAACAACATGCATGTATTGTCATGCAACAGACCATAACACAGAAGACTATCCGACACTCTTTGGGAATATCCAAGAAAAGAGGAACCAGAACAACTAGAATGTACAATGTGTTTCTGGAGAAGCCAGGGAGGATGGTAGAAACATCAATATAGTCACACATGGAGGAGCTAAGATAGGAGCTGACACAGTAAGACAAGATCCAACAAAACACCAATGGGTGAAGAAGAATACTGAACCACAGAAGCAGTTTCATGCACGAAAAGAAAAGGAAACATTCAAGGAAGAAAGACAAGAGTTTATCAAGTAGAATTTTGCGTTTACATAAGCCGAACAACACACTCACAACACACTCACAACGTACCAATGTACAAAATTCCCTCCTCAATGGACCACACTAGGGAAGCACAACCTTTGGAGCAAGTAAGTAACATAAAAATATTTCTGCAATCCTGTGTTAAGTTATTAAAGGATACATCATCCGTAAAAATATTACAAAATTTGATAGAAATATATAACAAAAAGGAAGAGAGGAAATTAGAGTAGAAAACAGTGAATCACCTCCACACAAGAAGGAGGAAAAGCAGGGAATTCATACTTAATGCTAATATTGGGGATTTCAACATGAGGGATATTATATTGGATTTAGGCTCTGAAGTAAATGTATTACCTAAGAAGACATGGTAGTGCATAGGAGAACCCACACTAGGGTATTCACCTGTCCAGTTGAAATTAACAAATAAACACAGAGTTATACCAATTGGAAGGCTTAAAGGTGTGACAGTAGATTTGGATGGACTGCACACTATGGAAGATTTTGAAGTAATAAAGATAGTAGATGGCACAACACCTTATCCAACATTGCCTAGATTGGATTGGGAGTTTGATAACCAAGCCATAATCAACCTGAAGACAAGGAAAATGACATTTGAATCAGGTATGTATAAAGTAATTGCACCGCTACTTCCTTCAGAAGGACAAAGGGTTTTAGAACCCACCTATCCGGATTTGGAGGAAATAAACAAGTTGTACACAACCACCGCACACACATATGATTATGTTAACCCAAATGCAGATGGGATACTCATCTAGAGAAGCATCACATAATGTGCTTCTGACTCAAATACAGGTTTGGAAAATTGGCAACAAAGATTACATGAAGTTTCCACAAGAAGGTGTGCAAGAATAGACTGCACAGTAAGATGGGTTGGTACAAAGATAAGAGAACCTCCTAGTTTTCTTTGGGTAAATGAATTAGAGGAGTTTCTAAAAAAAYATGAAGAAGAAGTTTCAGAAAATCATAGGGTCTTATCCCTAGATATTTCACTCAATGCCACACCTGCAATATGGTGGGGTGCATACAAAGAAAAATTCAGGATTGGTACCAATGTAAATGGTTACCACGCATTAGATTCWACATGGAACATGGGAGAAATAAAATGAAGAGGTATGATGGAAAATGAGCACTAACAGAAAACTTGTAGAAGTGAAGAACACAATGGAGGATGACACCACTAGAAGAATGGCCTCACCACTTCATCCACACACTCGAAGGAATCCCAGAGAATTGGTATGCAAACCAGGAGATGCACAGAGACACTACATAATGGACAAGATTACAAAAAAAGTTTGTAGTAACCTTCTCATTTGAACATGAGAACCCCAAAATGGATTCAACACTGAAGCAAATAAGAGGTGTGATATTTATTGATGAAACAAAAGTTGAAATCATGACAGAATATCAACAACAGAATAAAGAGACAGTCAAAGAACTACTTACATGATATCATGTTGAAGAATAAGAACCAAATGAAGATGACCTGCGTAACATCCAGATTACAGAAATTGAAGGAGAAAGAGAGGTGAAAGGTCCATCTCTGGAGTCAAAAGCATTTTTTGCACCAATCAAAGTGAAGAAAGTCAACATTGGGACAAATGTAAATCCTAAAATGGAAAGTATTGGAGATTATTGGGATGAACGAACAGTAGAAATAATAACAGAGTTACTGCGTGAATTTAGTGACATGTTCCCAATAACCTTTACAGATATGAAAGG
Source organism: Picea engelmannii (assembly GCA_009831015.1). Lineage (NCBI taxonomy): Eukaryota > Viridiplantae > Streptophyta > Pinopsida > Pinales > Pinaceae > Picea > Picea engelmannii. The sequence goes on along the minus strand of ML787844.1, from coordinate 85,640 downwards.
TGATGTAGGATCATTTCCAGCAAATAGATCGCAAGTGGAGGACAACTGGATATACACCAACGCACATTTTGAAGGATTTTGAATTTCAAGGGATGGAACATTAATGTAATATCTAAAAAGATATATTTTCTTTTAATGTCTTGGGATTGTAATACAGATCTTGAGCGTTTCTCTCATCTATCGGTTGTAGGAATTTATTGTATTAAATGTAAAGTAGGTAGTAATCTTTAATTCAATAAGGTAGCTTAAGGTTGTAGGAGGGAAAACTTAAGAAGACTCCCTCTTATGTATTGTATTCTCATTCTCATTATATGGGTAGAAGCCGTAGAGAAAGAGAGCATAGGAGAGAAGAGAAGAACATAGATTGTAGAGTTGTATGAGCAGATATCTTTTGCTATAGAAACCATGTACATAAGCACTTGGATTAATATAAGAATGCTTTGATCCAATTTCATGGTGTTTTATGGTTACTGTATGCATCTATTGAATGGTATGTTTACAGTCTATTTTCAGTCTGTTATGCATTTGTTTAAATTCCATGTATATGTGATTTCATGTTGAATGTATGAAGTCCGTAAGAAGAGTATAAGTTTCAATTATTTCTCTTCCTGAGAATTCCTGCAAGGAGTGCGTCGACAAGTTTCTGAGTTTTACCTCAGACAAGATCAGGAGAGGTAAGGTTATCTTATACAAGTAGGAGTGCAAGTATAGCACATAGTCGTGCAAGGTGTGCATAGTCCAAGTCGAAGTCTTAGACTTTTCCAACCCAAGTGAGTGGTTGAAGAACTTCTGTCGAAAAGAGTGTGTAGAGTTGGAGTTTTTGAATAACCAAAGTTTATTATGGAAGCTGCAAAGGGTGTGTGCAGGATTCCTTAGAATCCTTGAGTTTGTAAGGAAGACTAAGGTCAATAAGGATAGAGATTTGGAGAAGTTTAGAAGAAAGACGAGGAATGAAGTTGCCTCGTGGAATCAAACTTAGGAGGGTTTATGCCGAGTCATTTGACAAGGAGTCATTGAGAACCTAAACGGATGGTGGAAATTATCGAAGGGAGAAGCATCGATATCCATGGAAGGTTAGATCCAGTGGAGTTGCAGGGAGGTTAAACCAAGAGTCTTTCAACACTCGCAAGATTAGGAGAGATAGTAGCTGTCAGATATGAAGGAGGAGGGAGAGTCGTTGATTTGGCACTCGTAAATGTCAGGAATTTGGGAGTCAGGAGCATGGAGGAAGTTGTAACTTGGAAGTTGTGAGTCATGAAATCCTAACATGCTCGAAAGTTGGGCCCCAAGTCACATTCAAAGGTCACATCAGTGATGACTAAGGGAGGAGATAGGGACTATTATCCTATTTCAGGGTTTCAGGAATAGGAGGAGTCGAGGTGACTTGAAACGAAAGTCCCAAAATCATGAAATGTGAAGTGCCTTTGTTTAGGCTCGTGGTCATGACCGATGGTCACGTGAGTAGAGATCACGCCTAGTGCTTTCTCTCATAGGAGGGGTTTGTAAAAGGGAGACCTATGGATTTGTTGTTGTGAAGGTCTGGACCAAAGAGCCATTTAGGCTCAGAGGAGTTGAAGATCCATAGACCAGGACGTCAGTAGACCCTGCTGAGGTAGGGGTTATGCATTAGGTGGTATCATAGATAACAACTATCATTTTCTGTAAGAAAGAGAAGACATAGGACAATTGTGATTTGAATTCTACGTGGATATATTGAAACAATGCCAACAAGAATACATCCAGAGAGAACTTTAACCTATCCATCCGTGGAAAGGGAAATGAGAGAACTTCGTGCTCAATTGGATGTTATGGATACATCACATAGACAAACCCCTGATACTGGAGATATCAATGAGGCTGAAAGAAAGAACGAAGAAGGAGAAGAAGAAGTTGTAGCCAAAGATGATGCAGAAGAACGTCTATTTAAGGTTGTTGCAAGGATAGGTTCCAAAGCAAAGTTGGACATCCCGATGTATGAAGGAAACTTAGACGTTGAGGATCTGCTAGATTGGTTTAGAGCTCTGGATAAATAATTCGATTATGAGGATATCGAAGAAGATAAGAAAGTAAAGCATGTAGTCACTAGAATGAAAGGACATGCAAAACTATGGTGGGATGAACTACAGGCTAATAGGCGTTGCAAGGGAAAAAAAATAATTAAAATATAGGATAGAATGGTAGTGAATATGAAAGCCAAATTCATACCCAGAGATTATCAAATCAATCTATTTCGAAGATTGCATTATTTGAGACAGAAAGGGATGACAGTGAAGGAATACAGTGAGGCATTTTACAGAATTAACATCAAAGATGATCATCATGAGAGTGATGATGAAAAGGTCTCTAGATACATGAATGTCCTAAGATATGTGATTCAGGACGAGATGAGCATGGTAACAATCCAAAATGTGGAACATGCTTATTAGGTTGCTTTCAAGGAAGAAGAGAAATTGGCTCGAAAGCAAGGTCAAAGGAGTAGAGGTAGAAGTCAAAGAAGAGGCAAAGTGATTTCCTAGGATAGAGTACAGAAAAACAAAGATGAAGAAAAGAAACCTCATAACCACCCAGAAAGGGGAAGAAGTTCATAGGGAAGACAATATGTCGACATGAATACTTTTCCTCGAGCAAGAGGAAGAGGAAGAGGAAGAGGAGGTGAAGTAAATTTTTTGTTTGTGGGAAGATAAGACAGAAATATTGGGAATGTCCTGATAGAAAAAGGGATGGAGGAAGATATTATCACATTTCAGAAGCGCAAAGGAGAAATGTTGAGACAGAAGATGCAGAAGGTGGAATATCCTTGATGATGAGGAAAATTCTCTTAAAGCCAAAGAAAGAGATGGAGAATCCAGTCCAGATGAATAGTTTGTTTAGAACTTCTTGCAAAACCAAGGATAGGGTATGCAAGATGATAATTTATAGTGGAAACATAGATAATATAGTATCCACAGAGATGGTGGAGAAGTTGGAATTGGAGACAATTGCACATCCGAGTCCATATAAAGTCTTGTGGTTGCAAAAAGGACATCAGGTAATAGTCACTAAACAATTTTTAGTTGAGCTTAAGATAGGGGGTTATAGAGATGAGATTTTATGTGACATAATTCCTGTGGATGTCTGTCATATTTTGTTGGGAAGGCCTTGGAAATATGACATAAATGTTATTCATGATGAAATAAATAATACCTATAACTTGGAGAAGAATGGTAAGACACATATGTTGCTACCAATTGAAGACAAGAAGGCGAAAGAAGAAACAAACAATACTATACTTCTCATGAGTGGGAAGGAACTTCTTGATGAAGTCAAGAAAGATCAAGAAATGCAGTTTGTTGTGGTTAGAAAAACTAGAGTCATCTTAACCAATACCTTAATAGATGATCTGCTTGAGGAAATTCAGGAATTGCTCGAGAATTTCGTTGATATAGTGGTGGATGATCTACCTTTTTCGTTGTCGCCCATCAGAAGTATAATCCATCACATTGACCTTATACCAGGACCAATTTTACCAAACAAATATGTGTACAGATTGATGCCACAGGAGAATGAAGAGAATAAGAAGAAAGTCCAGGATTTGATGCACAAAGGGTTGATTAGAGAAAGATTGAGTCCATGCGCTGCACCAACAGTGTTAAGTCCGAAGAAGGATGGTGGATGGAGAATGTGTGTAGACTCAAGGTCTATAAACAAAATCACCATCATGTATAGATTTCCTTTACCCAAGATGGATGACTTGATGGATTGCTTGAGTGGGGCAAGGCTTTTTTTAAAAAATGATTTGAAAAGTGGATATCATCATATTAGAACGAGGGAAGGTGATGAATGGAAGACAACATTCAAGATGAATGAAGGGATGTATGAATAACTTGTCATGCCATTTTGTTTGACGAATGCACCAAGTACTTTCATGGGATTGATGAATGGAGTCTTGAACGATTTCATTGGGAAATTTGTGATTGTGTATCTTGATGATATACTGATCTTTAGTAAGACTGAGTAAGAACACTTGAGACATTTAAATCTACTAATGAGGAGGTTGTAGCAAGAGAATTTGTTGATAAATATGAAGAAGTCATCTTTCATGAAGACATAGCTTATTTATTTATCTTTTGTGATCTCTTCAAATGAATTGAAGATGGATCTAGAGAAGGTAAAGGAAATCAAATAATGGTCTTTGCCAAGGAATATCTTTGAAGTCAGAAGCTTCCATGGACTAGCCATTTTTTACAGGAAGTTCATCATAAATTTTAGTGGAATTTGTGCGTCAATGATGGAAACAGTCAAGAAAAGACATAAATCTTTTCATTGGATAGAGGAAGTGGAGAAAAGTTTCAAGTTGTTGAAAGAGAAGATAACTGAACAACTAGTTATGGTTTTTCCAGATTTCAGTAAAACATTTCAAGTGAGATGTGACGCAAGTGGATTCGCGATTGGAGAAGTCTTAAGTCAAGACAATAGAATAGTTGCATACTTCAGTGAGAAGTTGAATGAGGCCAAAATAAATTTTTCCATGCATGATAAAGAGTTTTATGCATCCATACAAGCGCTGAAGAAATGGAGGCACTACCTGGTTCCAAAAGAGTTAGTTTTCTATAGTGAAAACCAAGCCTTATAGTTTATAACTAGACAGGAGAAACTGAACTAGAAACATGCAAAATGGGTTGAGTTCATGTAGAACTTTACTTTTGTTATAAAGAACATTTATAGAAATGATAACAAGTTTGTTGATGCATTGAGCAAGAAATGTTTGATTTTGCAAGAGTTTCATGTGAAGAACTTATGTTTTGATAGCCTTAAGGAAATGTGCAGAGATGATTCAAATTTAAAGGACGCTTATGAAGCATGTGAGAATCTTGTTCTAAGGGAAAAAATACAATGGATTGAATACTTGATTCAAGATGGACTATTGTTTGAAGGAAATTAGTTGTGTATCCCGGAGATTTCTACGAGGGAAAACCTTTTGAAGGAAAAGCATAGTGGGTGATTGGCTGGACATTTCGGCCATGATAAAACATTTTTGCAACTAAACATCTTGTATTATTAGCCAAGAATGAGGACATATGTGTTGAATTTTGTCAACAAATGTAGAATTTGCCAGCACGCAAAGAGGAAAAGACAAAATACTGGGTTGTATCAACCATTAACAATACCAGAGAGGCCATGGGATGCGGTAAGCATGGATTTTATGTTAGGACTGCCAAGGACACAAAGGGGTTGTGATTCCATATTCGTGGTAGTCAACAGATTCTAAAAAATGGCACATTTCATTGCATGTCAGAAAACCAATGATGCAACACACATTGCAAATATGTTTTTCAAAGAAGTTATTTGACTTCATGGTTTACCCAAGAGTATTGGTTTCAGACAGAGATACCAAATTTGTTGGTCATTTCTAGAGGACACTATTGAAGAAGCTAGAGACGAATTTATATTTTATCTTAGCATATCACCTTCAGATGGATGGATAGACTGAGTTAGTAAATTGAAGTTTGGGGGACTTATTGAGGAGTTTAGTAGTTGAACATCACATTCACTGGGATTAGATTCTGTCACAAGCGGAATTTTCATATAATGACTCACCTAATAGGAGTATAGGAAAAATCCCATTCCAGATAATGTATGGAATGCATCTAAGAGGAGTATATGAATTGAGAGACTTAGACAAGAATGATTTCAGAAGTGCTAGAGCAGAAGATTTTGCAGCAGAGATGGAGGAGCTCCACAACAAGATTAAAGAGTGGTTGTAGAGTTCCAACTAGGAATACAAGCGTAGAGCAGATAAACAGAGGAGAGAGATTCAATTCGATGTGGGATATTTAGTCTTATCACACCTCAGAAAAGAAAGAGTCCCAAGAGAGACATATAATAAGATGGAGATGAAAAAGATAGGGCCGTATAAGATTTTGAGAAAATTTGAGGCAAATTCTTATGAGATAGAATTTCCAGATGATGTGGGCATATCACCCATATTCAACATAGCAGATCTGTATCCTTATAGAGTAGATGAAATAGATGGGGCAGATAATCAGAAGGAAATTCAGTGGGTCAAATAGATGCCTATAGCTGAAAAGACGTAGATGGAAAAGATAATTGATTAGAGAGTTATCAAGAAGCCCCAAAGGAAAACATATCTTGAATATTTGGTAAAATAGAAAGGACACCCAATTGAGGATGCCATTTGGGGAAGTGAAGTAGATATCCAGAAACATGGACAGACAGTGTAGGATCTCATGGACAAGACTCCATGAAATTTTCAGCTAGAGGAGTATGATGCAGGAGCATCGCCATCAAAGCAAGAAAAAGTGGAGGATAACTGGATATACATCAGCACGCATTTTGAAGTATTTTGAATTTCAAAGGATGGCACATTAATGTAATATTTGAAATGATATATTTTATTTTAATGTCTTGGGATTGTAATACAGATCTTGAGCGTTTCTCTCATCTATCGGTTGTAGGAATTTATTGTATTAAATGTAAAGTAGGTAGTAATATTTAATTCGATAATGTAGCTTAAGGTTGTAGGAGGGAAAAATTAAAAAGACTCCCTCGTATGTATTGTATTCTCATTCTCATTGTATGGGTAGAATCTGTAGAGAAAGAGAGTATAGAAGAGGAGAGAAGAACAGAGATTGTAGAGTTTTATGAGTAGATAGTTGTTGCTATAGAAACTTGGATTAATATAAGAATGCTTTGATCCAATTTCATGGTGTTTTATGGTTATTGCATGCATCTATTGAATGGTATGTTTATAGTCTATTTTCAGTCTATGTTATTCATTTGTTTCAATTCCATGTATATGTTTTTCATGTTGAATGTATGAAGTCCGTAAGAAGAGTATAAGTTTCAATTATTTCTCTTCCTGAGAATTCCTGAAGGAGTGTAGTGAAGGTCCGCAAGGAGTGCGTCGACAAGTTTTTGAGTTTTACCTCAGAAAAGCTCATGAGAGGTAACATTAGCTTATACAAGTAGGAGTGAAAGTATAACACAGAGCCATGTAAGGTGTGTGCAAGCTAGGTCAAAGTATTAGACTTTTCCAACCCAAGTGAGTGGCTGAAGAAATTCTATCGCAAAGAGTGCGTAGAGTTGGAGTTGGAGTTGGAAGCCGCAAAGGGTGCACGCAGGATTCCTTAGAATCCTTGAGTTTTCAAGGAAGACTAAGCTCGGGAAGAATAGATATTTGGATAATTTCAAAGGAAAGACGAGGTTTGAAGTCACCTCATGGAATCAAGCTCAGGAGGGTTGCCGCCGAGTCATTTGATGAGGAGTCATTGAGAAACTGAACGGATAGTGGAAATTATTGGAGGGAGAAGCGCCAATATCCGTGGATAGTTAGATCTAGTGGAGTTGTAGGGAGGTTAAGCAGAGAGTCTTTAAACACTCGCAATATCGGGAGAGATAGTAGACATCAGATATGAAGGAGGAGGGAGAGCCATTGATTTGGCACTCATAAATGTCGGAAAGTCAGGAGTCGAGAGCATGGAGGAAGTTGTAACTCAGAAGTTGTGAGTCGCGAAATCCCGATGCACTTGAAAGTTGTGCCCCAAGTCACAGCCAAAGGTCACATTAGTGAAGAATAAGGAAGGATCTAAGGATCGTTAGCCTATTTCAGGGTTTCAGGAATAGGAGGAGTTGAGGTGACTTGAAATAGAAGTCCCGAAATAGTGAAATGTGAAGCACATTTTTTTAGGCTCATGGTCACCATGGGGGTTCATGTGGGTAGAGCTCGCACCTAGTTCTTTCTTTCATAAGTGGGGTTCGTAAAAGGGAGAACTATGGATTTTTTGTTGTGAAGGTTCTAGTGTGGACCAAAGAGCCATTTTGGCTCAAAGGAGTTGAAGATCCATAGACTGGGAGGTCAACAGATCCTGTTGAGGTAGGGGATCTACATCAAAAGGAATAGAAGGAGAGCTATAAGAGATTAAAATACCTCTTAAACCCGAGGCAAGACCTTCTAGGATAAGAAATTATAGACTGTACCCAGTATACAAGAAGAAGTTGAAAGAAACATTTGATAGAATGTTGGAAGCTGGTATCATAAAACTAGTAGAGGTATCTGAATGGATAAGCCCTATGGTGGTCCAAGAAAATAAACAAGGGGGGATAAGTATTTGTGTAGATTTGAGAAAAGTCAATGATGCTTGATTACATGATCCTTTTCCTACACCTTTCATAGAAGCGGTCCTAGAGAATGTGGGAGGCAAGGAAGTATATTCATTTATATATGGATTCTCAGGTTACCATGAGATCAAAATAGTTCTAGAAGACATGTATAAGACCACTTTTTCTACTAAATGGGGATCCTACTAGTATACAATCATGCCATTTGGGATGAAGAATGGACTAGCCATATTTTCAAGAGTAGTCATAGATGCTTTTAAGGAATTCATACATCAGTTCTTGGAATTATATATGGATGAATGGACTGTATATAGTCTGTTAAAATACCATGTATAATTGTTAAGTCTAATGTTGGAAAGATGCAGGCAATGTCAGATATCATTGAATATTAAGAAGTGCATTTTTGGGACACCTTTTGGAATATTGTTAGGCCATATAGTGTGTAAACAAGGGTTGTTGGTAGATACTATTAAGATTTTAGTCATTGTAAATTTACCAACACCAAAATCAATGCACCAATTGAGAACAACATTAGGACATACATGTTATTATAGGAAATTTATAAAAGGGTATGCGCATATTATTGCACCAATGGAAAAATTGCTAAAGAAGGATATCATATTTTAGTGGAACGAGGACTGTCGACAAGGGTTGGACACCTTAAAAGAAAAAATGGTCACAACACCTATCCTAGTATTCCCATATTGGGAAAATACATTTCATGTGCATGTAGATGCATCAACCATAACACTTGGAGCAATTTGGGCATAGCTAGGAGCAGGGGATTTAGATCATCCTATAGCCTTTGCAAGAAGAAAGTTGTTAGAATCAGAGAAGAACTACAACACCACATAAAGGGAAGGCTTAGCAATGGTATATTCACTTCATAAGTTCAGGAACTATTTATTGGGAAAAGACTTTAATATGTTCACAGACCATTCTACCCTCAAATACCTAGTCAACAAGCTAGTGTTGGGGGGGAGGATCTGTAGATGGCTATTGCTATTTAAAGAATTCAATTTTGAAGTGATAGTCAAAACAAATAAGATGAATGAAGGACATGACCACCTATAAAGAGTAACTAATGGAGAAGAATTTACCAACTTGGAAGACAACTTCCCTAATGTAAAACTATTTTCAGTACAAGTAGCTGATGAATATTTTGTTGATATTATTGAATACTTGAGTATAAAGATTGCACCAAAAGATTTTAACACTGTGAAAAATAAAAATATGGTATTCATAGCTGCATACTATCAGCTTATTGCAGGACACTCATACAAGAAGGGCACAGACAAAATTTTGAGAAGGTGTGTATTAGAACATGAAAGGACTAGAATTTGGGTAGAATCCCATGAGGGAATAGATATAGGACACTATGAAAGAAAATATACCACATAGAAGGTGTTGTGCACAATATTATGGTATCCAACAATTCAAAAAGATGCCAAGAAATATTACCAGAAATGTGATGTTTGTCAGAGGGTTGGTAAACCTGATAGAAGGGATGAGATGCCTCTAAGGCCAAAAGTAACTTTGCAGGTATTTTACAAATGGGAAATAGACTTTGTTGGACCAATCCATCCACTAACAAAAATTTCAAGAGCTATATATATCATTACTGAAACATAATACTTAACAAGATGGGAAAAAGCGGCACTAGCCAAAGACTGTAGCACAAAGACAACATCACACTTCTTGTTTGAACAAGTGATCACCATATTTGGGTGTCCAAGAATTTTGATGAGTGACCAAGGAAATCACTTTATCAACAATACCATCAGGGCTAGGATTGGGGATTTTGAATTCCATCACCAGAAGAATACACCATACCATCCTCAAGCGAATGGAATAGTAGAATCCTTCAACAAAATCTTGGAAAATGCTTTGACTAAGATCTGTAATGTCAACGGGGATGAATGGGACTTGAAAATACCAGAAGTACTATGGGAATATAGGACCACATGTAAGAAGCTGACATGACATGAACCATTTTGGCTGGTGTATGGGTAGGAAGAAGTGGTTCCATTAGAATTTTTGGTACTTAGTCTGCACGTAGCAACAATTACCAACATGACAGAAAGAGGCGCAATAAAGGAAAGGTTAAATAAACTAATGGAGATGGTAGAGGACA
>ML787844.1:38174-68244 GCA_009831015.1 Picea engelmannii | reverse complement strand
TGTTATTTTATTTATGTCGGCTTTAGGCCATTAGTTGTAATTTAGATTAGTAATGTTATTTTATTTATGTCGGCTTTAGGCCATTAGTTGTAATTGTACCTCCTAGTCTCCTATATATACCAAGGAGACATTTTCATTTTGAACCATCTTAGACTTAAACATTTAAGTGGGGTAAAAGGAGGTTGCCCCCTCGACGAGGCTTATTATCTGAAATTATCTCTTTTTCAAGGCGTTGAGTACTTTTTATGAGGTTTTTCTATGCTACATTGATATTTGGTTCCTAACACCCAGACATCACCCTGATAGAGTATGATGTAGAAGTTGTCGTAGGCAAGGTCCAAGACATGAGTGAATAAGTGGCCATAATTGCAGAGATGCGGCAGGAAGAAATTATGGCTAAGCTCCTAGAGGTTCATGAAAATATCCAGCAACTATGGAGCTAGGAAGGACCACATGTCTCCCTGCAACCACAAGAAAGGACATAGAGGCCACCTACATAGAAAGAAGGCAAAGAGACCGTGCAATTCATAGTCCAAAGTAGGGAATCATTTTTAGCAACACATCAAATGATCATATTCAATAAGGAGATGGTGCAAAACCCCCTAGAGGAGGTAGGGAAAGTGGAACTGGTCATGACATATATACCTACAAAGGCCTTATACGGGATATAGGCTAGTGTCATGAAATAAGTGCAGTCTAGGGCCCATGCAGATGCAAAAATATTAGAGATGGGAAGAGGGGTCATGGAAATGATTCATATAACATGCGACCAATTGACCATAGAGAAGGAGGAAGAGAAAGGACACACATACATATTGGAACAAGGATTGACAATGACATACAATCACATCCCAAACAATGCGCAATCAGTAGAGAGAAGCATAGAGGAAAAGATCAACATTATCACACAAACTATTGATCAATACAGATAAGATAATTAGGAGATAAACAAAATTATGAACCCTATGAATCCTCCTGAGGTGTGAAAACAGAGGGAACACGAATCTGCACTCCAAATGGATGAGATGGAAAACCAAGAAAAGGCAGCAGGAGAACTGTTTAATAGAGCTACACAACTCTGGACAGTGATGGAAGAGGACGAGAGGGTACAACAGTGGGACCAAGAATAAGAAATAATCACCATATCCATACAAGAGCTCAAACAAAGGAAGAAAGAGTTGAGCATCATAGAGCGCTTGATGGGAACTCAGGACATGAAGAAGCTGCAAACAGATTTGAAAGTAGTGTAGATGTAGAAACAAGAAAGACAAGCCAAACTGGAACCCCTCCAAGAAAAACCAACACAGGTTATTGTGCATTTGGAGAAGGAAAATAAAAGTATGGTACATACATAGACATAGAGTGCATCATTAATGCAAAAGGAAATAACAACGCAAAGAGTGGAGGCGCTAATAGTAAAAGTTGTGCAGGTCAAGGCAAGAGGAAGGGAAATAGAAGACAAGTTCTGCATTTTGGAGACAACAGTAGATGGAGTGAACAATAGCAAAGTGGCTCAAGATGAGCCACATGTCAGTTTTGGGCACATGCATATTTTGAGGAAATACCCAATTTTGTAGGGAAAGGCCTAATTTTTGGATAAGAACAACTAGTAGGAAAAGAAGAACGTGTGAGGAAAAGTAGAATGCACTTGGAGCAACATGCAAAGTGCACAAGAAGTTAGACCTAACCATGTTAAGGGTTAGGGTTTTGGTAGAGATTGTAATGGCTAATAATTTTGTAAAATAATATAAATAAGAACCCATGAGTTCTAGGTCAAGGAAACAACTTTTTGCTCAGCTTGAATACTAGTTTAGTTATTGTTCTGATATTTTTGTAAAGATGTTGAGCTGTAGAAGAGTAAAGTAGGCTATATTCTGAGGGTTATATCATGGTATGAGGAGCCTAGTGTGATCTAGTCCACTTTAGAGAGTTTATTAATATTTCTTCATGATTATATGATGGGAGATGTAGTGTGCACAATGCCATATTTTGAAGAAATCTAAATAAAAGAGCATAGAATCCATATATTTATTGAAGTAGCCTAGGAGGGGGTGAACCACAGTAAATCATGTGTTATATGTGATATTTCTTTCATATTTACCTTCTGTTAGTAGTTAGTGCATGAATGGAATAATAAATGGTTGAGATAGATATATTAGAATGTATGCATGGACTTAATAGATGAATGAATCCTAGAATACAACCCCATATCCCCACTCATTCTTAGACTACAATCACCTGAGAATTACAGTCCACCATAAATATATCTCGGGTGAGATTGTACAGTGCACTCTGTGCACTATGTTTACTTCTGGTTTACCAGGAGGGAAGATAGTTTTAGAGGGTTTTATTGGAAACCTGTTCAAATATGAACCCGAGTCAGCCAAAAATGTAGTAGAGAGATTAATCCCAACACTTGAATCACATTATCATCATAGGTGGGTTGTCTCTCATTTGTTAATAATATACATCAATGATTGGTAATCAAATGATGTCTCACTTTTTTTGTCTTCAACACATCTATTCACATAGTGTAGATGTGTACCACGATGGATCGTTGTGAAGAATTCGGGTGAAGTATGAGCACCACATATTTTGTGCTCCTTCCTGACTCATATGGTGCCACCTCACTGACATTGGTACTTGCAGAGGATCAACTTGTTCATTCTCTTGATCCCATATATCCTCTATTCTTGATCTTGAGACATAGATCCATTGTGTATCTATTCATGGCTATGATCTACTTTGACATGGATCCACTGTGTATTCTTCATGGCCATGCTTTCTACTTCATTTTTGTCACATGGATCCACTGTGTATTGTTCGTGGCCATGGAAATTAGTCATACTTTCATATGTACCATGGATCCACAATTTAATTGCTTTGGAGGCCATGCTTATATCACTCCTAAGCATGGGTATGCCCAACTTGGGAAGAAAATCTCTTGCTTGATCTTTGCTAACAGGGTTTGTTCTTGAATTAGTTGTTCAGGAACCTTTAGGGGTACTTCAATGCATCCTCACCTCTTATAGTTTTTAATGTATTTTGGCCATCATTTTTCCCTTCCGAACTCACACATTAAAGGGAATCTATTATATCACAAAACGTCACACCTATGCATTTGTTCCATGTCCTAACCCTTTCCCAAAGATTTTTTGTATTACTGAGAGGGGGGAGAATGAGTAATATATATTTTTAATCCCTTTAACCATAGTATGCAAGTGTTATTTATCTTAATTATCAATATAGCATTATCATCCAATAAGTGCAGAGTAAATAAACCACAGACAAATGAAAAATCATACACATACACAATACACCAATATTTTTACGTGGAAACTCATTGCGGGGGAAAACCATGGAATTATTTTTATTATATGTATTTAAGAATTACATTCATTGGAAGAACCAACTTCATTTGTTCTCCAGCTACAACTAAAAGGAGGCTCTAAACCCCTATATTTTTAGGATACAACTTGAGGGAAGATACAACTCCCCAATTCTCTGGCTACAACCAGAAGGAGGATATAACCCCCTATGTTCTCTAGCTACAACTAGGTGGATACAACCACCTATCCTTGCCCCGTCCTGCTGCCCTGAAATATAAGTGTCAAATGAAGAAACCATTGCCAAACTATCACTGTGAGATATACCATTGTAAACCTATACCAACCTATACCACTGACCTATAGTCAACCTGTACCACTTCCCTATAATCAACTTGTACTTGAAATGAGCCTGTACCAACAAAAAAAATAGATACACGACTCATCTGTTTTGTAGCACGCCTATGTACGCCCTATCTATATTGCAACCTCCATATGTACGTGAACTATCTATTTTTCAACCTCCATATGCCTTCTAAAAAATAGGGTTTTCACTCTTCTAAAAAGTTATGACCCTCTGCAACCTGCAACTGGTCACTATGTCTGGATTGTAACTATGCCCTGTGCATACATCCTCATACATATCCTTTACCCAAAGAATCTATATCTCTCTAGTCATGTTCCATACAAGTGTGTGTAATCATGAACATGTAGAATAACCATCACATGAGCTATAGATCAAACCCTTTCTGATATTCATCCTCTCAATACATAAACCACTTCACAAATATAAGATCTCAACCATGTACCACAAATACCCTTAACCATATTCCAAGAAATAAAATTTGTTCCTCAAAACTAACAAAATGTATCAATGATAAATATTGATTATACCATCACTATATTTCTGTAGATCTAACTTATACAGAAAGTCCCATGCATCCACTAATACCTCTAAGGAAAATCCTCAAACCCCCATAACCATTTCTCATGTAGGCAACAAAATCCAACTACTCATAGACATAGTACATACCTTTTGAACCAGAAGATAGATCTAATGTACCTAATCATTAATGTATACCTTCTTGGGAGTTTGCTTTCAGAATATAGAAAACCAACATCTTGATCTTCTCAAGTTTCTAGGGCTTTTCTTTCATTCCTATGCCCTGATCTACTGGTATCTCGCATATATATGCACCCTTCTTCACTGAAACCTACATACACCTCAAAAACTAGGGTTTTTTCAATATTTTTTGTAATTTTGAAACTTTCATCATCAACCCTTCGTGCTACCTTAGACTTGTGCAACTTCAGATATATCAATGAGTACCTGTAATAAAACTTACACAATAATAGATATTCAATGTGCTCAATAGGTGCTAATAGGAGAACCTTTCTCTCTTATTTATACTTACATGTAGATTCCTCAAGGGGTTACCTACTAACCGACTTAACCCAATTTCCTTCTCTTAGGGATAACCCACTTCTAACCACTTGTCCACTTCTAACCCTCTTTGCTACAAATAGTAAATTCTCCACTTCTAGTTGCAACTAATTTATTTTTAATTATTTTCTTATTGCAACAACTTAACCCATTCTTAAATCCTATTTTTACTCACTTGAGTATTCAACTTCTTCTAAGAGATTCTAGAATAATTTTTACTTCTTTGACCTTATATATAACTCATGAGGGTTTTTTACACATCAAAATTTCTCACTTCAATAGTGACACAAGTGTCGTCATTACAAGTGTTGTAAGTGTCGCATCTTGTCTGCAAGTGTGGCATCTTGACCACAAGTGTCGCAAACATCATACTTCTATATTTCCTATGTCTTTCCTCTAATGACATCATAAAGACACTTAAGACACCTCAAAGACTAGTTTTGAACAGGAGAAATCACTTGACAAGAAGTACAAGCCTTTTTCCATTGGAAAAACTACTTAAAAATGATTTTTGGAAGGTAGTGCTCCCCTACCTACTGTCAGGGAGCGTTGGCACTCTGTAACATCTTCTAGGGGAGTGTTCCAATGTTGTGTGTCCCTTTTGAGGCAGCGCTTTCCCTTTTTGGGAAAAAATTGGTTTGTTGAAGGAAATCAAGGAAGAATCCCCTCAATCTATGAAGTTGGTTGGATTCGAATATGAGTTCAAGGCATGATCTTAGGGGAGATCCACAACTGAAGGAGAGGAATACTCAACTTATCCCAAATATCTCTCAAGTGGTTGGGCCTCTCCAAGCTTATATAAGGAGGCCTTCTCATGGTGAAAGGGTACATGGTACATAAAATATTGGAGGTATGAAACCTATGATCTCATAGGCAACATATAGTACATGGATGAAGATTGAGAATTACACCAAAATTATGATCCCATAAGTGAGATGCCATTGAAGCATAAGCAATGTATATTACTTGATAAAAGGGGTTGGACAAGGAGAGCTGGAAGAAGCTATTACACCTTCATCAGAGGATTGTAAGCATTCTTCATTTGTTCTCATTAATATACATACATGCTTGGCCTGTTTCTTTCAAGTTTATGTTTGTTCCACATGAACTTGTCTTCAATAGATATATCTGTATTTGAGATAATCTTAGTAGAATAGGAAGTTTGTTGTATCTTTGTTTTTTCTACAGGACCTAACGAGGAGCTTAGGATTGAAGCTTAACTTGGACTTTGCAAGGACAAACATCGTTAAGAAGGTACACATTTGTCTTCTTCCTCTTCATATATTAGCTTAATTAGATCTAAAAGGATGTCAGTGACCAATGATAGCACCCTTTCTGTCTTGGTTTTAGGGGTCTATATACCAAGAGGGAATCCTCTTGTCTGTAGGAGGATTCACCTGTAACAGAAATTGGCGACTCCACTGGGGAGGAGATCATATTTTTGTTTCCTTTCCTAGATCTTGTTTTGGCCCTTTGCCCACTTCTTGAACTTCTCCATACTGTCTTTGATTCTTATATCTGATTGATTGACTGAGTTTTCTTTATTCTTTGACTTTCTGGGCATTTTTTCTAAATTTTTAGAGGCCAACACCCCCCTACCCTTGTTACCAGAGCATTGGCGCTGCCTACTGGTCTCACACAGAGCATTAGAATGCTATGGTGTCCCTTACACCAGATCACTGCCCCTTTTCTATGCAAAATCCTTTAGGGTTTCTTTCTCTAAGGTTCAATTTTTTATTTTGGCACTTGATCAGGGTCTTATCATTTTAGTGTATCTTTATCTCAGCCTTCAACACTCTACTTTCTAAGAATTGATCACTTTTTGTTTGGAATTTTGACATTTTTTCCTTGCCTTGAAGTCACTCTTTGTCTTTGTTGATTTAGAGTCAAATTACTTTTTTTCTTCTCATTTATCTCACTGAGTGGAAGGTTTTTTTGAGGAAATTCAAAGGTCTATAACCCTTTCCTTTTGATCTTTCAGGTCATCTTCCCAAGAAATTAAGTTTTGAGTGGTTTCTCTATTATCCCTATCTTTTCTTGGATTCTTCTTCACATTTTAATGTCTTCCTTGAATGCTTGCATTTAAAGTAGCGAAATTGCATGTTTTTTGACATTTTGGGACATTGTGCATATGAAATGATGAATTTTTTCTCCTTCTCGTAGAATATTTTTTGTCGAAATGAAAATATTTCATATCCATCTCTTTGCATAACTTTCGAGTCGGTCAAAACACCATATTGTCCATGCCATTTTCCTTTTGAGTAACAATAGCTTTAAAAATCAAGCGCTAAACTAAAATTGATTAGACATTTTTACATTTTATGGTAGGAAACCTACATCATATTAGTTGTAGGGATTTGGAATAGGTGTGAAAGATAACTTTCCAAAGTTGCAAACAAACATAGGATCTTGTGTTAGGGAGCAGTGAAATCCAATTGCTACATTTTTTCCTAGGAAGCCCTTCTCACACAAGGGTCAATCATGAGGTCACATTAAGACTGGCAAAGTTACTCACCCTTCTTTGTCGGTCTTGGTGTAGATATTGGACATATTATGGGGGTCGCTTGAAGGTATACCCAAAATGATCAATGTAATCCTTTCAAGTTGATTTTGGGCTAGATACCCTTCCCTTGCGCGTGGATCAGACTGTTGATTGTTTCCCCAGGCATCACTGTTGTAGTTGGTAACCTTAGTGACCTATCTCTTTAGGGTATTTACACAAGGTGACTATGGAGGGGAAAGTCTTCACAGTACCTAGGATCGATGTTGGCCAGACTCACTCGGGATCCTTGGAGGGTATACCCACATTTAAGTGTGGGATATTGCACCAGGGTGTAAGTCTATTAAGCAGGTCATCAACGTAAATTTTCCACCCTCTCTATCTCATCCCCTTCTTAATTTGTTCCCACGATGTTGGATTTCATCACTAACTAGTGTGCTCATTATGAGAAGGTTTTGTTTTCTTGCTTGCTTACTATATGTTCAGCATGTGATGTTTGTTCTCCCTAGCATAATCTAGGTTGGATTTTTATTTTTATGGCATCCGTTCCTGGAATGACTGATGAAGGAACCCCTTTTCCAGGGGAACCCTTTGTTTTTCCTTCTTACGAAAATGTTGGTCCTCCTTACATCGCCACTTTGAGCCTTCCAGGTCTCACAATTGGGTTACCGATATGGTTGTTTTCCACTCCGGTCATCTCGAATGCAGGTGCTTCAGATGTAAGCACACCGCCCACACATCAATCTCATGTTGGCCTTTCACCTTCTTCGCCTGTCAGGTCTCCTTCCATTTCTCCTTCTTCACCTAGTGAAATATCTCAAGAGAGTAGCCAGATTGATAAGAAGAAGAAGAAACGAAAAGAGAAGAAGAAGAAGAACCAGAAAGGGACCAAGCCTCCAACTACATCAAATGTTGGATCTAAGTAACCATCTACTTTTAATAGTACTAGGAGTGTTGATAAGGTAGATAAGGTTAAAATGAAGAATCTGAAACCCAAATTCCCTTGCAGTCTTTGTAAGGGTGACCATTTTATAAGTGATTTCCTTGGTATTCCCAAGGTGTTAGAAGTATGGTCCTCCACATCATCGGCCCCTGCTGGTCATGTTGGTGATACCCCATTAACTAGTGACATTAAGGTTGGTAAGAACAATATAACTGTCGAATTCCCTCGCATGTTATGCAAAAGTGATCATTATTCTCACCTTTGTCCTCGTATGGAAGAGGCTTCTTATCTTTTGGAAAAACTTCAACTTCCAAAAGGTTATCGTAAGATTTTTCCCAACCCATCATTAGTTGATGGACTGGTCAATCTGGTTCCATCCTCGGTCAATCCGGTTGATCAGGTGGTCAATCTAGTTTCATCCTCGGTTGAACCACTCACCAAAGTAGTTGATCCAGTTCCATCATTGATCAGCCCCACTTTTCATATGTAAAGTGAAACCCAAGTGAATGATCTGGTCTCATCATTGGTCAGTCCCACCCTTCATCCAAAGAGTGTCAAAGTGGTCGACCGACTCCACCATCGGTCGATCCCACTACTCCTTTGAGAAGTGTCAAAGTGGTTGCTCCGGTTACTTCATTAGTCAATCCCACTCCTCCTCTGACGAGTGATAAAGTGACTGATCCAGTCCCTTCATCGATCAGTCCCACCCTTCATCTGAAGAGTATCAAAGTGGTTTCTCCTGTGAATTCATCGGTTAATCCCACTCCTCCTCTGATGAGTGCCAAATTGGTTTCTCTGATTACATTATTGGTCAATCCCACTCTTCCTCTGACGAGTGCCAAAGTGGTTTCTCCGATTACATCATCGGCCAATCCCACTCTTCCTTTGAAGAGTGCCAAGGTGGTCAATCTGATCTCATCATCGATCGATCCTACTCTCCTGCTAGAGAGTAAACTCGATTCTTCCCACGTTTTTATCGTAGATACATGATCTACCGTGTTGGGGGGAATTCCTCCTTCTCCTGCGAAAACCCTTCCAAGTAATGAGGCCATCCTTTTTGATTGGGGTGTGCCAACTAGACCTCATCTTCCCTCTCACATGCCTTTCAAGATTACAGTAAAAGTTTGTGGTCGGGGCATTCCTCATACATTGATAGATGAAGGTTCGTCCGTTAGTATTTTGTCCTCTATTGCTTGGAAATATTTGGTTTATCCTAAGCTTGTGTTGGTTACCTAGACTCTGTTCTCTTTCAACATAAGAACTAGTCACCTTTTAGGGATCCTTCCTCAGTTTCTGGTAACTTTGGGAGGAAAAACAATCTTTATTGTTGTTATGGTAGTCCAAGACCCCTTGGATTTCGATTTACTCCTTAGGAGAGATTATGTCTATGCCATGAAAACTATTGTGTTCACTCTTTTCTTGTGATATATTTCCTGCATGATGGAATAATGGTGACTATTGATCAACTTTCGTTTGTTGGCTCTGACTTGACCATCAACCCAATAACCTCCCTAACCGGGTCTTATATGCAGTCAGTATCAACCCTACCATAGGTCAATTATGTGGAATTGTCTCCTATGACTTCAACTTCTGATGATTTGGATCTGGTAGTTGACATGGTGATATCTTTGGTAGGGATATTGGAGCCAGATCTCCTTACCCTTGACAAGACCCTCGACATGTGTTCCTTCCAGAGCATTCTTCTTCCATCTAGTGAAGATATCTTGGAAGCCATGATCGAGTTTTGTCCCTTGACATGTTTTCCTTCCAGATAATTATCCTCTTGGAAGCCATGATCAAGAAGATTTCACGAGCATAGTTTCTCCTCTCTGTAGCAAGCTCGTTAAAAAATGAAATAGAAGTCATGAGCATAGTTTCGCTTCTTTTTGGCAAGCTCATTAAAAAATGAAACAAAAGTTATGAGCATAGTTTATCCTCTCTGTAGAAATCTCATTAAAAAATGAAACAGAGGTCGCGAGCATAGGTTCCTTCTCTGTGGCACGCTCGTTAAAAAATGAAACAAAAATATGGGGATTGAACCTGGAACCCTGAGCATAGTTCTTTTCCTATGTCAATCTTGTTAAAAAATGAAATAGTCACCTCTCTTATAAGGTCGAGTCTTTTGCCAGATATCGTAGATGTCGAGTTGAGTCTTTCATTAGGTCTCATATTTGAACCTTCATTTCATTCACCCTTATCCGGTTTCTCCATCTGGTATAGAAATTGGTGACAACCTCAAAGTGGGTGAATGAATTGAAGCTTGGGGGGGCATGTTTCCAGCCTTTGATGATCATTCTAGAGTTAATCCACTAGCTTTCAAGATGGGGGCAGAGTACCGAGATTAGTCTTTATTCTTTATCGTGCTCGAAAAAACATGAGAATTTAACCAAGTATACTTTTATCACTTTTTCAGACTAGTAAAGGTTATACAAAAAAGGAACCCCCTGGAGTCTTCTTTAAACTCTTTTCAGACTCTCTAAACATGAAAATATTGTCGAGTGATCTTGCTTCCTTTCCCACTCATTAAAAGGTTTGAAAGGGAATCTTTCGAGTGATAATATATCTCTTTCTTGGCCTCGTGAGAATAGTATTACGAAAAAGGACCACATTGGAGTCATCTTTAAGTCATTTCAGATTCTCTAAATATGAAAAACAACTAAGTTTACCTTCTCTGGACTCGTTAAACAATCATACATTGAAGGGCCCATATGGGATCGAACCCTTACTTCTTCCAGTTCATTAAACAAAGGAAAAGGAACTTACCGAAGGTGAGTTATATCGAGCATGTGTTACCCTCCTCGAGCTCGTTAAACTAAAAAGAGGTACTCGTCTATCTCGATGGGGGAAAAATTGAAAGAAGCAAGCCAAGTAGTTTTTGAGAACATTACCAGTAACTCTTACGGTCGCCCTTGAACATGACGCTTTGTCTTTGCACGCATTTTAATACGTCGAACCTCTGCACTGAGCCAATCCTCTGAGTTTATTTTACTCCTTTGGGTCACCTGACGAAAGTCACAGCATCCACTACATCATCAAGTTTTGGTCCATGTCACGTTTCTATTGTTATGCCTCAGTTTTCAAAGGAAGTATCTTCCTCGAGAGTCAACCATCACAAATATCTTGTTTCAATACCCGTTTCAGTCCATGTTCATTTGATCTACCAATTACATCTCTATGTCTGTTTCGTGTCATTGATGGGGGATACATCAAGGCCCTCCTTCGACGAGTCTATTCATGTCAACTTCAGCACATTATCCAGGAGCTAGACTTAGAAACTAGTTAGTAATTTGGGACCTGCATGCCTCAATGACAGGACTCCTCACGTCTAACAATAGGTTTACAGCATTGACCTCTAGTCAGATGATTCCACAGATATTCGAATTTAGCTCATCTATTCACATTTTCTAGAATGTACTAGGGTACTTTGGGAATCATTGACATCAATGGTGATTTCCCTCGCGCTTGTTAACGGTTTACATCATTGACTGGTAATCAAGTGGTTTTTTCCATGTTCAACATCCGGACATCTATTCACATGGTTAGATTCGTACTACATAGGGATTGGTAAGAAGACCCTAGGTTGAGTCATTCACTCTGATATATACTTTACCCAGGTTGCGATGGATTTTCTCTTGAATATTGACACATATACTGTCACATAGATCCACTTTGTATTGGTTCATGGTTATGTCTTGTTATCTCGTAGATCCACAGTGTATTTTTCGTGGCTACGATCAGTTTCATGGAAGTATATATCCACATTGTATGTTTAGTGGCTATAACTTTTTGTCAATATAACTCCGTGGTGTATTCTATGGCGGCCATACCTGAAAACGTCTTTATCACTCAAGCATAGGTATGCCTGCCTTGGGTTTGAAACATGTCATAATATTTGTTTTATGGTTGTGTGTAGCTTCTACCAGCCTCTCTGCATCCATACCCTTTCTCGAAAAAGTCTACAAAGTACTTCAGTCATCATCGTCTTCTGACTTCACACTTTTGGGGGCAATCTGTTACACATCAAAATTACTCACTTCAATAGTGTCGTAAGTGTCGTCATTACAAGTGTTGTAAGTGTCACATCTTGTCCGCAAGTGTCACATCTTGACCACAAGTGTCGCAAACATCATACTTCCATATTTCCTATGTCGTGCCTCTAACGCCATCATAAAGACACTTAATACACCTCAAAGACTATTTTTTAAGAGGAGAAATCACTTGACAAGAAGTACAAGCCTTTTGCCATTGAAAAAACTACTTAAAAATTATTTTTGGAAGGCAATGATCCCCTACCCACTGTCAGGGAGTGATAACACTCTGTACCCTCTTATAGGGGAGAATTCCAATTCTCTGTGTCTCTTTTGAGGGAGCGATGTCCTTTTTTGGCTGTAATTTGGTTTGTTGAAGAAAATCAGGGAAGAATCCCCTCAATATATGAAGTTGGTTGGATTCGAATATGAGTTCAAGGAATGATCTTAGGGGAGACCCACAACTAAAGGAGAGGAATCCTCAACTTATCCCAAAGATATCTCAAGTGGTTGGGCCACTCCAAGCTTATATAAGGAGGCCTTCTCATGGTGAAAGGGTACATGGTACAAAAATGATTGGAGGTATGAAACCTATGATCTCATAGGCAACATACAATACATGGATGAAGATTGAGAATTACACCAAACTTATGATCCCATAAGTGAGATGCCATTGAAGAATAATCAGTGTAGATTACTTGATCAAAGGGTTTGGACAAGGAGAGCTGGAAGAAGTTGTTGCACCTTCATCAGAGAATTGTAAGTATTCTTCATTTGTTCTCATTAATATACATACATGCTTGGCCTTTTTCTTTCAAGTTTATGTTTGTTCCACATGAACATTTCTTCAGTAGATAGAACTATATTTTATATAATCTCAATAGAATAGGAAGTTTTTTGTATCTTTGTTTGTTCTACAGGACCTAACGAGGAGCTTAGGATCTAAGCTTAAGTTGGAATTTGCGAGGACAAACATCGTTAACAAGGTACACATTTTTCTTCTTCCTCTTCGTATATTATCTTAATTAGATCTAAAAGGATGTCAGTGAAAAATCATAGCACCCTTTCTGTCTTGGTTTTAGGGGTCTATATACCAAGAGAGAATCTGCTTGTCTGCAAGAGGATTCACTTGTAGGAGGGTTCTCCAACTTCACAAGGCCATAAATCAATAACTGTGAGGAGTTATGTGGTGTTCCACATATCACCAGAAATGGAATGACATGTACTATCCATATAAAATAGTATTACCTACAAATATATTAAACTTCATACCATTATACATAAATCAAACTGAAATCCATTAACCATACTGTTGGGGCTACTAAAATTTGCTATCGAACTTACTTCAAGGGTCGACATCAATGATAACTAACCCAATTAATCAACAATATCCCCCTTTGGCATTGATGGAAACACTCTGATGCAACACTTAATTTATATCTCTTATGCTCCCCCTATGACCGTCGCTCCCCCTGGAAACATGCCTCTATGCTCTCTCTCTAAGATTCTAATTCTATGACCTGCATTTGGTGTATATCTCCCCATTTGACATCAATGGAAAAGGTAACTTACCATCCGATATTTCTCCCCCTAACTGAATTGTCCTTGGGGCTACTCTCCCTGACTGAACTCTTCCTGAACCTGTTCCCCCAACCTGAACTATCCCTTGTATGGTGCTTCCTGGTGTAAATATAAGACATATAAGATAAGCATTCAAAAGAATTCATTTTGGAGTAGAAATTACTCCGAGTCTCTGGCGAAGATAATCAAAGGCTTCTGTTGGAAGTGGTTTTGTGAAGATATCTGCAACCTATTCCTTTCTCCCCACATATTCAACTATGATGTTCTTCTTTGAAACCTATTCCCGTAGAAAGTGATACTTGATTGGAATGTGATTCATCTTGGAGTGCATCACTGGATTCTTTGATATACTGATAGCACTTGTATTATCACAATATATATGAATGGGCTCATCATACTCAATCTGTATATCTGACAAATTTTTTTTCATCCATAGAACCTATGTACAACATGTTTCTACTGCAATATACTCTTCTTCAGTTGTAGACAAAGATACTGATGATTGTTTGATGATTATCCAAGATACCAAACACTCACCCAAGTAGAATGTCACTCCAATGGTGCTTCATCAGTCATCAATGCAACTTTCCCAATCTGAATTTGTGTAGGCAATAAGTGATAGATCCTTTCCTTTTGGATACCATAATCCAAACTCTATTGTTCCCTTGAGATATCTGAAAATCCTCTTCATTGCTAGAACATGTAATTCCTTTAGTGCTAATTGAAATCATTCCACCTATCCAACTCCCTACATTAAATCTGGTCTAGATGTTGTCACATATAGTAAGTTGTCAATCATTGAAATATACTTCCTCTGATCTATAGACTTTGAATCATCATATTTTTCACATGAGAGTCAAACTTTCTCATCCTGACATATTCTCTTTTGATGTAGCATTTTCTTCCTAACACTCTGAAGTTCTTCACATTTGTTGGTATTCATTTCTATATCTCATAGGGCATTTTTTCACGATTGTTTATGAGCATTACTCTATTTTCAATATGAATTGTTGTATGAACTACATGTGTCCAAAAGACATCTGTCAATTTATAATCCATTAACATTGTTCGAGCCATTTCCTATACTGTCATGTTCTTTTTGTCAACAACTCCATTCTATTGAGGTGTCCTAGCAATGAATAATTGTCTTTTTATTCCATGCTTTCTTCAGAAATCCATAAATTCCTTTGATGTAAACTCTCCTCCATTTTCAAATCTCAAACATTTGATTTTTGAATCCATTTTGTTTTCAACCATTTCCTTGTATACCTTGAAATTTTCAAATGCTTATGAATTATTCCTGAGAAAACAAACTCCAACATTCTTGTATAATCATCAACCAATAACATAAAGTATTTCTCACCTTTTAAACCCTTTGTTCTAGTTGGTCCAACTAGATCAGTATGCACAATTTCCAATGGTCTTGTCATTGAGTATTGCTTTGTTTTGAACCCGGTCTTTGTTTTCTTTCCTCGTTGACAATGCTTGCATAGTGTGTTGGTTGTTTTTGTTATTTGGGGAATTTCTCTAAATGCTTCCTTTTTGATGACTTTGATGAGGTTATCAAATTTTATGTGACCCATTCTTCTATGCCATAGCCAAACTTCATCTTCCTTTCCTAGACAACACTTTTCATTTCCAATTTCACTTAACACATATATGTTGCTTGAAGTTATTGCAATTGTTGCAATCAATTTTCCTGAACCTTATTTTCTTATCTCGCACTTATGTGAATCGAATGTAAGTTTATGACCTTGGTCACACATTTGAATTACACTTAGAATATTATGTTTCATATCTTCCACTAGTAGAACATTTTCTACCTTGGTATTCTTGTTTCCAATTATGACTGTGCCCTTTCCAATGATTCTAGCTGAGTCATCATTTCCAAAGGAGACTGATCCATATCTTTCCTTTCTAGAAGTAAGAAACATGTCTTCATCACATGTCATGTTATTTGAACAAACATTGTCAACATACCAACCATGTTTCTTGTGTTTAGCTTGTAGAGCGAGTGTGCATTTTTCATTGTTAAATTGATCCTACTTTCTTATCCATATTCTCTGTTGAGGTTCCTTTCTATGACTATTATTATTTTATGGTGATTCTCTAGGAGGGGCGTTCATTCTACAATATGTTTCCATGTGTCCAAAGTTATTTCATATTTATCATTCTACTTCAGTGCTCAATGATTCAAACCTGTTATAGCTTCTTCTCCTTCTTTCACTAGGACTTATTGGATAACCATTTTGTGCATGAATTTCAAATTTGTTTATGTTCCTTCTATTATATTTGCAATTTATATATATATGTCCAAAATTATTACATTCACAACATAAACCAAAAAATATAGTTTGATACTTGGGAGTTGAATATATTCTGAAAGGAGTTACTCTTATGAATCCTTCTTCATCCTGGGGCTTGCTTGTTTTTTATTGTCATTGATTTCGAAATATGATTCTTCTAGGTGAAGGAGTGTCACTGTAATCTTCCCTATAAAACTTCTTGTCTCCTCTAACTGTCTCTGCATAGCTTCTTGGCTGTGTTTGTTTATCTGTGGTTTTGGAGCTTGAGCCTCTTTCTGTCTAATTGTATCCTATCCAGGACTTTTCATGATGTGGCATTTGACTATTGATAATATTATTCAAAACCTTTGAATTATGCTACATGTTCTTGTGTTGAAGGTCTTTTCTCAATGTAACAACCTATGCTTCCAAATTTCCAATGATCCTATCTTTTTCTTCCAACTGGTCTTTGAGTGCTTCTTCGATTATTTTGTCTTCTTCTATTTGAACCTTTAATTTAGTGATCATTTGATCTAGTTCTTCATAGTTTGAATTCTGAATGTCTTCTTTCTTGTCTAGTTCTGCCTGGAGTTTCTTTTTTTTTCTTCTTTTCTCCTTTTATAACTTCTATAACACTCAAAAATTCTTTTATGTAGTCAACTTCTTCTTCTTCATACTCCTCTTCAGTGTATTATTTATCGGAGTCTTCTATTTCCATGAATATAACTCTTTATATCTCAATTTTATTGACTTCATCTTCATTTGATGAGGAGAAGTAGTCTTTGGTGAAAAAACATTTCTTGAAGACTTTATTTTTGGTTCTTTTGCCTTCATACGTTCGTTTGTTATTTGAATCATCCTCTTCATTTATTTTCTTTTTCTTGTGAGGACATTTTTTAGAAAAATGACCAATACCATCACAGTTAAAACAAATCAATGGAATCTTACCTTTATATCTAACACTGGTTCCCCTTTTCAATCTTCTAACAAAGTTGGCCACTTATTCATCATCTTCCAAGATGTCACTATTGCTGCTATATTCGTTTTCCTTTTGCTTTCCTTTTTGCTTTGACCTTTTGGATGCTTTGAATGTTGTTTCTTTTATAACTAGATTTTCATGTTTAGTTCTCATTTCATAGGCTATGGAGATTCCATGTAGTTCATCCATGCTTATTGAGTCTATATATGCTCTTTCTTCTAGTGTTGAGATCTTAGGATCAAATCTCATTGGAAGAAATATTAGTACCTTTTGAACAATTACAGATTCATCAACTTCTTCTCCCAATCCTATGATTTCATTCACTGTTTCATCAACTCGTAAGAAGTAAGGTGCAATAGTCTCATCTTCCTTCATCTTTATCTATTCTAATTGACCTCTGTAAGTTTGAAGCTTTGTTTCTTTGACTTTTGAATCTGCTTCATAAATATTTTGAAGTTTGTCCCAAATATCTTTAGCGGAGATACAATGTATAAATTTGGTATATTCTTCGAATCACAAATACCATTTAGAAGTGCATTTGTGTCTTTTGAATTATTTAGACTCAGTTTCTTTCTGTTGTCATTTATTGGCGGAACTGTTGGTTCTTTGTATCCATGTACAATTCAATTCCAAACCTCAAATCCTTGTGCTTATCAAACTGTGGTATTCCATTTTTATACATATTTTTGCACTCCATGATCTACCTTTCAATGGTTATATTTATTTCTGAAGTAACCTTCTCTGATACCAATTGTTGGATTACTGAAAGGGGGGGTGAATCATTAATAGAGATTTTTAATCCTTTTAATGACAGTATGCAAGTGTTATTTATCTTTATGATCAATGTAGCATTATCATCCAATAAGTGAAGAGTAAATAAACCATGAACAAATGAACAATCATACACAGTACACCAGTATTTTTACGTGGAAACCCAATGCGGGAGAAAACCACATAATTTTTTTTCTTATATGTCTTTAAGAATTACATTCATTGGAAGCACCAAATTCCTTTGTTCTCAAGCTACAACAAGAAGGAGGCTCTGACCCCCTATATTTTCAGGCTACAACCTGAGGGAAGCTACAACTCCTCAATTCTCTGGATACAACCAGAAGGAGGATACAACTGTCTATGTTCTCTAGATAAAACTGAAAGGTCACTCCAATCACCTATTCTTACCCCATCTTGTTGCCCTGAAATATAAGTGTCAAATGAAGAAACCACTGCCACACTGTCACTGTGAGATATACCACTTTAAACATGTACCAACCTGTACCACTGAACTGCAATCAACCTATACTACTTCCCTGTAATCAACATGTACCTAAAATGATCCTGTACCAACCAAAAACAATAGATACATGACCTATATGTTCTACAACACGCATATGTATAAACCATATCTATACATCAACCCACGTATGTACGCAACCTATCTATTCTGCAGCCTGCATATTCCTTCTGAAAACTAGGTTTTCTCTCTTCTGAAACTTTTCGACCCTCTGTAGCCTCTGTGACATCAACCTGCAACCTATCACTATATCTAGACTATAATTGTGCCCTGTGAATACATCTTCATACATATCCTTTACCCAAAGAATCTATATGTATATATTCATGTGCCATACAAGTTTGTGTAATAATGGACAAGTATAATAACCTTCACATGAGCTATACATCAAACCCTTTCTAATATCCAACCTCTCAATCCATCAACCAATTCACAAATACAAGCTCTCAACGATGTACCACAAAGACCCTTAATCATATGACATGAAATACAAGATGTGCCTCAACACTAACAAGATGTATCAATGATAAATATTGATTATACCAACACTGTATTTTTGTATATCTAACTTATAGAGAAAGTCCCACAAAACCACTAATATCTCTAGGGAAAATCCTCAAACCCCCATAACCATTTTTCGTGTAGAAAACGAAATCTAACTACTCATATAAATAGGACATACCTTTTGAACTAGTAGATATATCTGATGTACTTGATCACTGTAGACCTTCATGAGAGCTTGCTTTTAGACTCTAGAAACCCAACATCTTCATCTTCTCAAGTTTCTAGGGATTTTCTTTCATGTACATGCCCTAATATACTGATAGCCCGCATAAATACACACCCTTATCTATTTCATCCTGCATACACCTCGAAAACTAGGGTTTTTTTAATATTTTTATGTAATTTTGAACCTTTCACCGTCAACCCTTCATGCTACCTCAGACTTGTGCAACTTCAAATATATCAATGAGTACCTACAATAAACATTACACAATAATAGATATTCAATGTGCTCAATAGATTCTAATAGGAGAGCCTTTCTCTCTTATTTATACTTACATGTAGCTTCCTCAAGGGGTTGCCTACTAACCAACTTAACCCAATTTCCTTCGTTTAGGGCTAACCCACTTCTAATCACTTGTCCACTTCTAACCCACTTTGCTACAAATAGTAAATTATCGACTTCTAGTTGAAACTAATTTATTTTTAATTATTTTCTAATTGCAACAACTTAACCCATGATTAACTCCTATTTTTACTCACTTGACTAGAGAACTTTTTCTATGAGATTCTAGAACAATTTTGTCTTCGTTGACCTTCTAGATAACTCATGAGGGTTATCCAACTTCACAAGGCCATAACTCTCTAACCGTGAGGATTTATGTGGCATTCCACATATCATTGGAAATGGAATGACATGTACTATCCATATAGAATAGTCTTACCTAAAAATATATTGAAATTCATACCATTATACATCAATCAAACTAAAATCCGTTAACCATACTATTGGGGCTACCATAATTTACTCTCGAACTTGATTCAAGGGTTGACATCAATGGAAAACAACCCAATTAATCAACAAGATTTTTAGACATTTTCCCAAGTTGCCTCTCAAAAATAATTAAAAAAAAATTCTTTATGAGCATATCTGTGGGTTTCTCTAGTTCAAAGCATGCACATCCATGACTCTCTAGCTTGCAACCCGCGGATGCCCTAAAAAATCACAAAAAATAAAATAATTCCATGTTTTCAAGTGGAGTTTTTGGTTTGGATCATTCCCCAATGTCCCCTTCCCATACACAAAAGAATCCAACTTCCCCAACCTCTTGGGGAAGAGATAAAATCACCCTTGAGGGATAAGGAGAGGTCAAGTCCCTTGGTGCAAGATTATGCTTCCAGTTTCTAGAAAGCCTCCCTTTCCTATAATCCTCTGAGAGACATCCCCTTTGATCATGAAACTCCTTTTCCAACATCTCTTTCCTATATATATGGCTATAGGGTGTATCCTTATCCCTAATTGGGCCATTCAAGGAAGAGCATAGTGGTTGAGTTTATGCTTGAGGTATTCTTGGAGGAACCCAGACAATTGGCTTCAAGACACTACCAAAGGTGAGAAAAGGTTGTAACTTACCTTTCTGATTTGTTGTTAATAAAAGAGTTTTTTTTCCCTCATATCATGTGTTCATTGTATGTATTTTATTATTAATTTAGTTTTAATATGATATATGACATGTATAGATTTTTATCATGTAACTGCCTTCGTAGAATATCCTGTTTCGTGTCCAGTTTGCAGGTTGTTTCCAGCAAAGGATTTGGAGCTCGCCAAGAGAAAGGAATGGGATCGACATAAAATGAGCGACTTAAGGTGCACCCTTTATCCCTCTTCCTTCCCTAAATTCTCCTTGTAAAGTAGTTAGTCTTTCAAGTTTTGTGTGCTTGTCTTGGAGGGAATATCTCTATCTTCTCCATATAGTCTTGACTTGCTGTGATTTCAACCCAGAAACACAGAGGAAAAATCCCATTAACAAGAAGAGAGACCAAAAACTTCTTTTGTCACACCTTAAGAGACATATGCATATATTTTCATGCCTTTTGGGACAAAAAATGATGGAGCAACTTTCCAACGAGCAATGGATCATGCCTTTAAATATTTGATTGGAAATTTCATGTCATATTATCAATATGAATTGACTATTCACTCAAATAATAGAGAAGAACACATTAAAGATTTGAGGGAAGTATTTGAGTGTTGTATAATGTATGGTATATCCTTGAATCAAAAGAAGTGTATATTTTTTTATATCAGAGGGAAAACTTTTGGGACACATTATATGTAAGGAGGGGATCTATATTGATCCATAAAGAATTAAGGCAATCAAAAAATTGAATCCCTTGACATATAAAAAAGGAGTCCAATATTTCTTTGGAAAGATAATCTTTCTGTGGAGATTTGTAACAGATTGTGCAAATATTATAAATCCCATTAATATGCTATTGAAATAAGATCATAAGTTTGAATGAACCCAAGAGATTCAGGAAGAATTCACCAATATTAAGAATGCAATCACCACTACTATAGTACTTGTCAGTCCTAATTTTGATCAAGATTTTCTAATATATTATTTTTCTTCAGAGAAACCATTGCCTCAATACTTACACAAAGAAATATTAGAGGTGAAGAATTTCCAAATAGTTTCATGAGTAATACTCTGCATGATTATGAATTGAAATATTTAGAGATAGAGAGGCAAGCTCTCTCCTTGGTCAAAGTGTTACAAAAATAGGATCACAGAGAAATAAAATAAGACAAATGCAGAAATAAAAATAAGAAGATACATAATAAAATAGAGACACAGATATACGTGGTTCACCCAATGTGGGCTATGTCCACCAGATAAATTTCCAGGTCCTTCCTTTTTAGTCTCCAATAAAATCAAGGGATACAACCTACAACACACTCATTGTAACTTCCTCTTCTTTCTCTCAGAGTCTCCTCTCTTAGAATACAATATTCGCGATGATGCATAGCCACAATACAATTCCCTCATAAAATAGTATTTCCTTCTAGGGAAACAAAACCTAAAATAACTTATATCGTCATATCTACGACTTTATAATGAACGTTCCATATTGACTATGAAATTACAATATTTTACAAGGCAATTTTTCCTAAAATTTTACTTCGAGGTTGTTGCCCCTAAATCCCCCGCAAGGGAGGGGGGGGGTGGGGGGTGCTACACAAATTTTCTTCGCCCCCCCTGGACCCCCCTCATGAAATTTTTTGGCGGGAAATTCCCCCCACACCCCCCATTAGGGAATGGGGTCCAAGAATGGTTGAAACAAACCTATGAATCATGAAGATAATCAAGATCCAAAACCAACACAAAGAAGTGGCACATTTAAGGACTTATATTCTTTCATATCATGTGATAGCCTATGTCACTAGAAGGAAAATGGGAAAACTGGCTTGCCAAGATCCAAGAATATGACATTGAGATGAAGCCACTAAAAGCAGTCAGAGGACAAGGGATATGTAAATTGATGACAAGGATTGAGGCAGTAAATTGAAATATTTATATTTCAACAAGGTCTTCATCATGTACATTAGAATGGTACAAATATATTATTCTTTATATAAAATATGGTCAATTTCCAAATGGCATGTGTTCAAAAGAAAGAAGGGGATTAAAAATTAAAGAAAATAAATATGTACTAGTTGTTGAAGTATTATTTCACATAATTTTTTATGGAATGTTGATGAGATGTATTGTTTCAAAAAAATATCAAAAGGTGCTTCAAGAATTTCATGAAGTTGTTTGTGGCATACATTTTTCATTGACAGCTACTGCACATATAATTATGAGAGATGGATATTATTAACCTACTATTTTCAATGACATCATCTATGATTAGGAAAATATTTTCTTTCGAAACATTCTATGGAAAAATGAAAAGGGTAGCAATACCCTTACAGCCTGTAACAATTGAAGAACCATTTACACAATGGGGGCTAGATATCATTGGACCAATCAATCCAAAGTCCAACAAGGGTCATTCATGCATCCTCACTGCAACCGATTATTTCACCAAATGGAAAGAGGTTGTAGCTATCAAAAAGGAATATTGTAAAGAGCTCATTAATTTTCTAAAGAAATATTTTGTCAAGATTCAGAGTGCTAGAAATTTTTATAACTAATAATGGGTCAATTCTCATCGGATGAAAGTTTACCAAATTTTGTGGGGAATTTGGTATCATGATGGGGAAATCATCAAAATTGTCCTCAACGAAATGGTTTGGTAGAGTCAAAAAATAAAACTTTGATCCAGATCCTTAAAAAGACAATTGGAGTGAATTAGAGGAATTGGAATACAAAAATAATTGATGCATTATGAGCCAACCAACTTACATTGAAGGAAAACACTGGATTTTCACTA
Source organism: Picea engelmannii (assembly GCA_009831015.1). Taxonomy (NCBI): domain Eukaryota; kingdom Viridiplantae; phylum Streptophyta; class Pinopsida; order Pinales; family Pinaceae; genus Picea; species Picea engelmannii. The sequence goes on along the minus strand of ML787844.1, from coordinate 44,926 downwards.
TATATAATGGTATATAGAAAAGAAGACAAGAGGCCCATTCACTTGGAGTTGAACACTTTGACTTACGTAGTTAACATTGGAGATTCAAAATAATTCTCTCCTCTGCAAAGAAGATATAATTAGTTAATGCAATTGGAAGAACAAATAAATGAAGATTTGAGGAAAATGAGTCAATGATAACAAATTGTTAAGAAACATTTTGATCAATGTGCATCATAAAAATACTTTCAAAAGGGGCAACTGGTATTATTGTGGAACAAAGCCAAGGAAAATTCATCTTTGCATACAAAATTCAAAGCATTGTGGATTGGTCCATACATTATTGAAACAATTATTGGATACAATTCTTATATTCTAAAAGATATGAAAGGGACAGTGAAAATGTTTCCAGTCAATGAGAAACATCTCAAAAATTTCTTCTCTTGAAAATTTTCAGTCTCATTCTGTACATTTTGTACACAATTTTATTTCCCTTTGTGCATATTTTCAAAAAAAATGTTTTATTTTCTTTTACTGACTCCAAGTCCAATGGTTGATATTCTAGATTCTCGATAACCCACAGGGGGATATCATCCAACAATTGGAGCTAGTTGTTGACCCATGTATGTCTTAAGTATTTCAAAAAAATTCTTTCTCTTGTACATTTTGACACTTAGAATTTTTTTTCTTGATCGCGGGTTCATAAGTTATTTTCTTTCTTGTTACAAACCTTTTCCACCTCCAAAATGCACTGTTGGTTCCACCCTATCCATTTTGCACCAATACTTAGTTACACTTTTGTTTATCATAGGTTTTCTATCTCTTCACTTTCAAGTATGAAATGCCTATGTTACCAAAATGTACCACCATCTTCTGTGATTCCCATTTTCCACCAACAATTGGAATATTTTTCAAATGTTTATCGTGGGTATGAGTTACTCATCTGATTCACTTCTTTTTCAATACAACAAGTTCGACTGATTGATTATGTTACTTATCCATTTTCTTAAGTTGTTCTCTCTCTCTCTCTCTCTCAATATCTCAATACTTAGATGATTTTGATTTTAGCACGGGTTCGTGGGTCACAACTCTTCAAAACATTTTGTCCCTCACACTCAATCGATGTAGTCTCATACTTAGTCATTTATTGATTTTTTATCATGGGTTTTCAAACCTATGGGTTTTCCTCTAATCTCTTTCACACATTCGATCCTTCGTTACTCCACGATAATACAAATTTCATATTATAACTTTCACCAAAGTATATTTAACGCTAATCTTATGGAAAATGACGAGTTATTAAAATATTAAAAGGTTGTTGTTAATGTCAGACTTATTGAGGAAATTCTCCATCAAGTCGATTTTAATTCACATTAATCCTTATTTCATAAAATGAGCTTCAATTTATGTTATGGTAGAAGGGATTTCTTTGAAATTAAGATTCTAGAATTATTGTACATTAGCCCATCAACTTCATCAAGTATGACAACGAGAGTAAGAGAGCAATTTTGTGGTGATACTGTAAAATCGTTTGGGTGGGAAGAACGAAGATTTCAATGGTATAGATCATATTGGTATTATCCATCACTACCACTATAGGAAAGGAATGTGAATGAATCATGGACATTAGGGATTTCCTTAGCATATTATGTACTAGAAGTATTCGACTCCAAAGAAACAGTTTCCTAGTGCATTAATAAATTTGATAAAGATCAGAGGATAATTCAATGTCAAGGAGAATATCCCATGTATCTTACACTATTAGTCTTTAACAAGATGTTGAAACTTCGAGAGACAAAGATTAAATTCAAAGGAGATGATGCCAATAATTTCCTGAAATAAAGGAACAATAGAATGGAGCTGCTATTGGAATCTTGAGGACCCAACAACAATGCCAGAACACTGATCTAATATCCATGTAAATTTATTAAAAAAACCCTTATCAATAAATAACATGGATTTTTTCCAGAACAACGATTCAAGAGTCTGCATCCACCATCCCCCGACTCGCTCTGTACATTTTACATTTTACAATTCATGAAAAAGTGATTTTGATTGGACAAAGATCATTTCTAGAGAAATATCTTTTCAATCTTCAAATTTAAAAAAGAACAAGAAATTTTATGTCTTTCATATTTAATCTTCGATATCACCTACTCCCCTGTTTTCAAGGGTTTAAATTTGGGAAGACGAGTTAATTGTAAAATTGATCCAACACAAATGTGGAATAGATCCTTATGGAAACACAAGGATACATATCACTTTTATGAGTTTCATAATGCATTTGTTTCTTCCTTCAAGAAACTCATCTTTGGATCGAAAATGTCAAGGTTATCCTTGGAAGTAGCGACTTTCCTAGAAAAAAAAGGAAGCATTAAATCCATGGAACACTATAGTGTTATCATAGTTTATTGTTCATGAGAAAAACCCCTGTATCTCTCTGATTATGTATATGATAATAGTTTTGTTGTGGAAGTTTCCGGACAATACAGGTCTTGGATCCACTTATTTCATGGAAAAAGAAATAAGCAACTTCTTCCTTTACCTTGGAGAATTGGGGAAATATTGTTGAGAAGTATTTCAAGTATTGATGAATTTGCAATGAATTTTGACCAACATAATTTGAAGTTTGCATATGGAATCAAGGGGTTTGACCCCAATCAATTATTCACAGATCATATGAAAATTGTCAATTTTAGTGTTTCACTTTCTAATTCACTTTTGTTTGGAGAGGAAGAAGTCAACAACCTCGATCCTCAAGTAGTATTTATTGAAATGAAACCCAAAGATATTGAGACTATCATAAACACCACAGAAAAAAATAGACAAATGGAAGAGTTATTAATGAAAGGAATACCCATTCTCCTAATGTATCTCAGAGAAGCATCCCCCAAAAATGGAATTTTCAAGCAGTAGTATAAGAACAAAATAAGTCTTCATTCAATCATTATGATACCAAGGTGATAAAAATCCTCCCAAGGGAGATTTGGAGTGACCTCACAAGCTTCTGGTAACTAAGAGAAAAAGACAAACAAGTCAGTAAGAAGTAGATGAGCTCACACCTGAAGACAACTTTGTTCTTGAAGACATGGATTTGGACACCAATATTGAAAATATAGAGTTTCATGATGAAGATCAAAGACTTCAAGAAAGCCGAGAAGTTATAGATAAATTGGCAACATAGGAACCAATATTATTTGAAGAAGAGTATTTGTTGTACAAAATTATTTGTTTGATATAATTACCAAGAAATTAGCATTTGCAAGAATTCATTCAAAAAATAAAAGGATTAAAGGAAATTCTAATACAGAGTTAGATCTTAGCAATGTGTCACCTTCTATAATTCCACGTATCCATGAAGTCATAGAAGAATATGTTAATATGTTGATTGATGAGATAGAGGCTAAAAACACTAATTTAAAGGAAAGGATTAAAGAATTGGAGAATTCCTTGATACGACCACCAATGTTTTCTAGTCTAATTTCCACAGTTAATCCTTGGAAGACCTCCGACGGAACACCAGAGTCGAACTCAAAATTAAGGGTAACATCAAGATTTGATTTCTACAGTCATATGGTATGTTGGGAAGAACATAAATAATATAATGTCTCTCATTCTTGAGGAATGGGAATTTGCAAGTAGTTTTGTTTCTTTGGGATCTAGACTTAGAAATATGAGACAATAACTCCAGGTTTATCTCGAGAATGATGAGGGTTTCTATAAAGATGATGTTAATACATTTGTTTTAAAGGTTTTGGGTATGAGTTAAATAAAAATAAAATAAGAATATTTATCATCTCTCACTTGTATAAAACAATTAAAATATTATTGGATCAAGAGAATAAAGGTTTTAAAAGAAATATTGGTTGATTGTGACACTTTAAGTGTCAAAAAAGGGGAATTATATTTGAAATTAGTTGAATTAGACTTGGCAGGGACTACTGGAGAAGTTCAAGATCCAAAATTAATTTTAAATTACATGCTTATGACAAGAGAACAATTTGAAGAACATCTAGAAATATTGATGGTTGTATCAATATAAATATTTAATAGTTTGACCGAGTACATAGAACCAGAAGTTGAAAGTTGGCTAATTATTTATGTCAATAAAAATGAATATATTGAAGACACATTGCACCAACTTTCAATTGACTTTATATATTTAGAAAACACATTATTTGATATTAAATTCAAGTAGGATATAATTGTTTCACCTATGAGGGAATACATTGAAAATTGGTTAAAGAAAGAGTAATCAAAATAACTAAAGAACATTAGATAGAGGTGGTTGGTACCAGTCATGTAACTACAACAAAAGAGAATACAAAGGAACATCAGCCACCAAATAGAGTGAGAGATAAATCCATCACAATGAGTAAATTGATCACATCCTTCCCAATTATTTTCTCTTCTCGTTTAAGAGTCATCCAATTGTGTCTTTTCTTTCCTGAGAAAACATAACTGATTTCTGATCGCTTCTCTCTATATTGTTTTCAGGTTCAACCTTATTCCACTCTTTCATTTTATGGTCCATTGGAGCCCAATAACATTCCATTTTGGATGAATGCATTTTTTTTTAGACTATTAAAAATTATTATTATTTTTGAAAATCCCAGAGAACTATTTTTTGGTTAAACTTTAATGATATCTTGAACTCTGAGTTTTGAGCATAAGATATTTAAAGTTTGTCTATCATATTCTTTCTTGTTTTGAATGAAAAAAGTATATAAATTTATCTCAATTGTGGACCTTTATCTTTCTTTCCCATGAATTTGATTGAAATTATGATGGATGTGAGAATCATATTACTTTTCTTGTAACTATTATTTATTTATGTATAATATTTATGCGTATATTGTATTTTAATGAGTGAATATTCATGGTCCTCTTCTCATGAATTCTTTTGTGAATGTATATTACTTTAAATCAATAATATTTTACATTTTTATTGTCGATAAATATTGGAGTTTGATTTTTTCATTATTCTCCCATTTTGATATTTCGGTCCTAAGATATTCAAGATTTATCTTTAAGAAAATACAAAGGAGTACCGCCTCTATAAAAACGCAAGGGGGGTATTTTATTCTCATGAGGTTGTTGTTTGGACAATAACAAATCTAAACATAAAAAAATAACCAACACTCGATATTTACCAAATTTAACCATAGAGATAGCAACATGTGTTATGCAATTTTCAATGTATATATTCCAAATAACCCTATAGAGAAGGTTGAGTACTAGAACACTCTCCTAAGTTTAAGGAAATTTGATTACTCTAGAAATTGCATCATTGCAGGTGATCTAAATATAATCCAGAATAATGCTAAGAAAATAGGGGGGATTTTTGGAAGCGACCCCTTCAGAAACATCCTAGAAGACATAATAATGGATTGGGATTTACTATATATCCCCCCATAGTGTGGAAGGTACACTTGCTCCAACATGGATGTTGGCCCAGGGAATATAGAGGCAATATTGGCTGCATCTTGGTCCACTACAACTTTCTTCACCAAAATGATTTCATAAAATCCTATATTCTCCTCTTGCTCACCTAAGATCATAATCGTATATCCTTCCACCTTAAATCCCTCCCAAACTATGTCCCTCTCCCATTATTATTTAACCCCCAATATATTTAATATCAAGAATTGGTTGCACTGATCCATTCCAGTTGGGAAACCTGGATCCTAGGTACACTTGTTTACATTTGGGAAAAAAAACTTTTTTTGGTCTAGCAATCTTTAAGGAAATGGAATAATTATTATTTATCCTTCCTCTTCGAAGAGAAAACTCATCAAAAGAAAGATGGATAATCTGAAAAAATACTTAGAAGCTTCAAAGATAACTTTACAACGACAAAAATAAGAATTGGAACTTCAATTCCACTACCAAAAATATTTAAAGAGGGAAGAAAAATAATGGAGGCTGGAATATCGAAGTTTTTGGCTCAAGGTGGGGGATAAAAATTCCAAAATATTTCACAACCAAGCCAAAAACAATGTGTTGAAAATCACACAAGAGGACAGATCCATTATCATATATTTTGAAAAATAAAAGTGGAATCTCGGAACCACTTCGTCGATCTCTACATCCAGACAAAGGAATCAAAGTAAAAAAACATTCAGTCCATACTTGAACACATCCTAATTTGTTTTTCAATAAAAGATAACCTTGACCTCATACACACAAATCTTGCGAGAGAGACAAGAAGAGAGTAGAATGGAATAATTGTATTAATTGTTGAGTAAAATGGTAAAATACACATGATATACTCTACATGGCTAACTGAAGTTTCCATAGTAGTGATCTAGAGAGATCTAGACACTCACTGATAGAAACCAAAGTAGTATTCCACTTAGTAGTAGTTAATTGATCCATGCAATCATCAATTAACTAAGTCACACATGTGTAAGTGAGAGAAACACATGCAATTGTTGGTGATAAGACTGAGCTTTCCATGAATGAGTGGCTTACACTAGTCTAAATAAGTGTAATTGACTCTAAACTGAAGAGGAGCACCCTATTTTGTAGGGGAATATTCTCTCGAGAGAATATTCTCATCTAAGGAAGAATTCTCAATCATTGGACTATCAACCTTAGGAAAATAATTACCTAGGTGAGTGTGTAATATCTCTAACTCCTCTCGTGAACACTACTAGGGTGTAAATGATGAAAGGGTCCTGAAAACCAAGGCCAATTTAGGTACTCATTTTACAATGCATATAATAATGAAACACAAAAAAATAGAGGAAAGAGGAAAAAACTCATGGGAA
>ML787844.1:18307-31600 GCA_009831015.1 Picea engelmannii | reverse complement strand
TACCCTCTAAAAAGAGGAAATCATTAGATCCAAAAAGTACCACATGCATATTCATGAGATATCCATATGGTTTGAAGGTTTTAGCACTCAGAGTCACCCTTAGACTACAACAGGATAAGCCCAATACCCATCAAAATGTTTGTGGAGGTAGGTTTATGAATCGAGTTCAAATGGACAAAAATCAGTACAATAATGTTTTAACATAGAAAATGGACAAGAAATGCATAGGGAAATGAGGTCCTCATTAACTTTAGTCGGTGGTTTAAGGTTAAAGGTGAGAAAAGGGAAGAAGTAGTGAGAAAGGTGAACACATATGCGATGGGCATCCAACTTTCAAGAAACTTGGTGAAGAAAAAACTCAGGCTCAAGAGCACTCTTGGACTTAAGTTTCAGACACTGAAATATATCACAGTAACATAATAATCAAACCTCCATTACTATACGAATACAAAAACTCGTCTGGGTCCTCCATGCATGAGCATTTCAGTGTAAGAAGAAACAAGATAACAAAGGAACTGACTAAAATTGGTCATAACAATATTGTAATCAAACCTACATTACAATACTATACAACCCTCATCTGGATCCTCCATGCACGAGTGTTTCAGAAAATATTGAAGAATGTGATGAAAGAAACTAACTTCTATTAATGCAAAAGTATGAATTCCCATACAAAACTAGAGAACAACTATGTTATCAAAATATTACAAAATAGGGCACTCTGCTCAACCAGTTGATGACCATAAAAAAATCTTGAACTGATCTACTTATACTCAGATCAGTCCACAACCGCTAGGAGGGTGATATGGTCATCCCATTCAAAGATTTACGTCTGTGCAGCCTTCTGTCAGACTATGCGTGTATTCTTTTGTTAGACACAAGCTTAGATTAGCATGGGCCTGCAGGAAAACCGTCCATAGGGGTACCTCAGGCTGACAGTTCTATCTCCACGACCAAACCCTCCATGCCTTCTATTTATGGAGTGAGTCGAGGTTTCAACCACCACTCCTTTCTCATGAACTGTTTTTTTTCTCGGGATCACAACGAGGCTTAATTCCTAGGGGTTGGCCACATGTTTCTCTTGGATTTGTCATTTTATAAGAACGTGAATGCGGGGTTGTCGAAAGAGGTTTGGACCCTCACTGCGTTTGAGCCCATAATTCACCACATTCCTCCATGTAGCTATTTTACTATACCAAGGTTTTGATTGTGGGACCGCTCATGGATTTTAACGCTTGAGCAAGTTGCGTCCCCGCAATGAAGCATGGTTGTTGATATAGTTATGTTCCATGATATGTGAATCCCTTCCAATTTAGCACCCCTGCTAAAGTTTATTCACCCACCAATTCTAGGATCCATTAAAACCATGCATGGAGATGGTGCTAATATTGGCGCTTAAACAAGAACACTTCCTGGAGGATGATCTCCCATGGCTGACATGGTAGCCTAACATCGCTATGATGACATGTCGTGGGTGGACGAGTGACATGTGTCACTCGAAAATAGGCTGAATACATGTCCAAAAATGATTGAAATGAGTTCCATGTGTCAGTGCTAGATTGATGCCATGAGTCAGAACTGATGGGTGCCACATACTTTGGCACTTCAGAGCTCAAGGGTGGTCTGCAAGTAGAGTTGGAGCTCCAAAGTGAATGGTGATTGTTGATCTGAGGAGGACACGTGATAGGGATATGTGGAATTTAGGAGAAAACACTTCAGAGGAAAATGAGAGTAGGGAAGTTGAAACTCCTAAAGCTCAAACTCCCGAAGAAAACTACCATCGTTAGATTTGGATGGACATGCGACAACAATCGGTGGACTTCGGAAGAAAACACTCTGGATGAAAGAGAGAGAGGAGAAGCCAAAAATCTCGAAGCCTGAATTCCCAAACTAAATCATGATCGTCCGATGGAGAAGGATGTGTGGAACTTGATCTTTAAGTACGCGAGAAAACACTCCGGATGAAATCGGGAGTGGAGAAACTGAAACTCCCAAAGCCCGAATTCCCAAAATAAATCATGACTGTCCAATGGAGAAGAACATGTGGCACTTTATATTTAACTCTGGGAGAAAACACTCTAGATGAAATCAGGACTGGACAAGATAAAAATCCTGATGCCCGAATTCCCAAAGTAAATCATGACCGTCCGATGGAGAAGGACACGTGGCGCTTGATCTTTAAATTTGGGAGAAAACACTCTGGATGAAATCAGGAGTGGAGAAGACAAAACTCTCGAAGCCCGAATTCCCAAAGTAAATCATCATTGTCCAATGGAGAAGGACGTGTGGCACTTGATCTTTAACTCCGGGAGAAAACACTTCGGATGAAATCGGTAGTGGAGAAGCTACAAATCCCAAAGCCGGGATTCTTGAAGTAAATCATGATCGTTCGTTGGATGAGGACACATGGTGTTTGATTTGCAACTCCGAGGCTTTTTCCTAGCCACTAATCCTCACACAATTTTTACATGCCTAATACACACAAGTCGTTGATCTAAATTTCTCCTGGGATCTCCGTCGTTGGAAAAATAAACCCTCCCACTGCTTGCATTTTAAGCCTGAAATAGGCTACTTTGAATGTTGTGTTTGGACACTTCTGTGAAACAAAGGACTTGGTCTTCCTATGACCCTTTGACAGATTTATGTGATAACATTTGGCTCCACAGGGGAGGCATACTCCCTTCAAGCTGCCAAGAACACGCAGTTCAAGTGCCTTAGTTGTTGGCTTGTGGAGTCAAGCTCAAATACATCTTGCTGAGGAAAATAGGTTGACCTGTACACTACTTTAGTTATAAAAAGAAAATAAACATACATGCTCCAGAAGGAGATTATTTATATACAATCCTAAACTAACTGATGTTTTCAATGCACTAGGTGAAAACAAACTTCCACTAGAGCCATTCAAGTAACTTTCTAACTGAAAACGTATTTACTATGTCACTGATCAGCAAGGGACAATGAAATTGTGACAACAAATTGATTACATTCTTCATATTTCCTCCTAATGATGAAGGTAAGATAATGCTTGGAGGCTTCAATACTTTGAGGAAATGCAACTCCATGTATTCCCCTATCGAGTTATAAAATAGGTGATAAAACCTATTGGGTTTATAAATGAAAACCTTCTCTACTTTACAGCTACTCACATGTGGTTGAATGTCTGTGTCAAGCACAAGTGAGTGAAAGGTTGATGCAGGCTACTGATCCACTTCTCTTTTGCCTTATCTGATAATATTTGTTATATTATGGCAATAAATCTCCTCATATATATCAATGGATGGATATTTCTCTCTATCATTCTTCTCTCGGTAAAATATTTCACTTTCATTAGAAATATGGATGCTAATGCTTTTTTATTACAAGACAAAAAACACCTCAGAATCTTCATCACTGTCTCCATAGTGATCAAATAAAGGAGGAGCCTCGAATGACATACCAAGAGGTATCTCCTTCCCAACAAGAGAAACATGTTTTTCATTATTAAACACATGATGCCTTACAAGATTCAATCCAAGAAGCAATATCTTATCATCATCATATGAGTCAAAAGTAGGTTGCTCATATCTAGGATTTTTAGAGACAGGGATATAAAGAGTATCAACTTCCAGAGCAAACTCAATTTCTGCACTTTCCTTACTAAGACAACAAACACAGTTTTCATCTGATGCAGATGAACAAGGAAGAGAAAGAGTTGATTCCTCTTCTAAGGAATCCTCTTCATTCTCACATACTTCATAAGAATCAATTATATCTTGAACACATTCTTTATACTCCTCACAACAGCTATGAAAAATTAACTAAGAGGAATAATTTTTTTTTATAATGCATATTGAAAGTTGCATGAAAATCTTCAAGGGAGGAGATGCTAGCAGGGGGCAAGGATTGATACCACTCACGAGCATATACCTCTAATGAGTACATGAACATATTAATTAATACATCTTCATGATGTATTCCCCACTAATGCATGCGTTCATGAAACTCAAGCAAATGCTCAGCGGGGTTGTCATCTCTATGTTCTCTAAATCTGGGAAAACAATCACCCCACTCATCTATAGTAGGAACAAAATTTGGAAAACCAGGAACAACAGAGAAATTAAAAGGAGAAAATATCTGAACCAATATGGCTTCCATCTGAAAATATGACTTCTTAAAACTTTAAAGTCACCAATGGATTATTTGACCATGGAGTCGCCAGGTGAATGATATGAAGTTTGAATGTGTCTGGTCTTTGTTTCCCATCAAAAGATCAGATTTGATCGTTGTTGTTTTCCCAAGGAAAGATATTTCATTACTTTGTTCCTCGGCAATGGTACCAAGAATGTTAGCACTGAGAGTCACCCTCAGACTGCAAGAGGATAAGCCCAGTACCCATCAAAATGTTTGTGGAGGTAGGTTTATGAATGGAGGTCAAATGGACAAAACTCAGTACAAGAATGTTTTAACAAAGAAACTGGACAAGAAATGCATAGGCAAATGAGGTCCTCATTAACTTCATTCAGTGGTTTAAGGTTAAAGGTGAGCAGAGTGAAGACTTAGTGAGAAAGGTGAACAAGTTTGTCATGGGCATCCGAATTTCAAGCAACTTGATGAAGAAAAAATGCAGGCTCAAGAGCACTCTTGGACTTAAGTTTCAGACACTGAAATATATCACAGTAACATAATAATCAAACCTCCATTACTATGCGACTACAACAACTCATTTGGATCCTCCATGAACGAGCAATTCAACATAAGAAGAAACAAGATAACAAAGGAAATGTCTAAAAATGGTCATAGAAATATTGTAATCAAACCTACATTACAATACGACTTCAACCCTCCTCTGGATCCTCCATGCACGAATGTTTCAACACAAATTGAACAAGATTATGAAAGAAACTGACTTCTATTAATGTGAAAGTCTCAATTCTCATACAAAACCAGATAACAACTCTGTTATCAAAATATTACAAAATAGGGAGCTCTGCTCAACCAGTTGACGACCTTAACAAAATATTGAACTAATCTACTTATACTCAAATCAATCCAAAACCGCTAGGAGGATGATCTGGTTAGCCCATTCAAATATTTACGTCTATGCATCCTTCTGTCAGACTATGCATGTATTCTTTTGTTAGACTATGCATGCATTCTTCTGTCAGATGCTTGATCTTTAACTCTGGGAGAAAACACTCTAGATGAAATCGAGAGTGGAGAAGCCGAAAATCCCGAAGCCCAAATTCGCGAAGTAAATCATGATTGTTTGATGGAGAAGGATGCACGATGCCTGATCTTTAACTCTGAGAGAAAACACTCTCGATGAAATCGGGAGTGGATAAGCTAAAACTCCCGAATCTCAAATTCCTGAAGTAAATCATGACCATTCTATGGAGAAGGGTGCGTGGCACTTGATCTTTAACTTCAGGAGAAAACACTCTGGATGAAATCAGGAGTGGAGAAGATGAAACTCCTGAAGCCTGAATTCTTGAAGTAAATCATGATCGTCTGATGGAGAAGGATGTGTGGCGCTTGATCTTTAACTCTAGGAGAAAACACTTTGGATAAAATGGAGAGTGGAGAAGCTAAAACTCCTGAAGCCTGGATTTCTAAAGTAAATCATGACCGTCCACTAGATGAGAATGCGTGGTGCTTGATCTACAACTCTGGGGATTCTGCCTAGCCACTAATCCTAGCGCAATTTTGACATGTCGAATACATGTGAGCCATTGATCTGAACTGCTCCTAGGATCTCCGTCGTTGGAAAAATAAACCCTCCCGCTGTTTTCATTTGAAGCCTAAAATGGGCTACTTTGAATGTTTTGTTTGGACACTTATGTGCAACAAAGGACTTGGTATTCCTACGACCCTTTTACAGCTTTATGTGATAAAACATTTCTACAAAGGGGATGGTATGCTCCCTACAAGATGCCAAGAACATGCAGTTCCAGTGCCTTAGCTATTAGGTTGTGGAGTCGAGCTCAAATACATCTTGTTGAGGCCAACAAGATGACATGTACACTACTTTAATTACAAAAAGAAAATAAACATACATGCTCGAGAAGGATATTATTTATATGCAATCCTAAAATAATCGATTTTTTCAATGTGCTAGGTGAAAACAAACTTCCACCAAAGCCATTCAAGTAACTTCCTAACTAAAAACGTATTTAATCTATCATTGATCATCAAGGGACAATGAAATTGTGACAGAAAATTGATTACATTCTTCATATTTCCTCCTAATGATGAAGGTGAGATAAGGCTTGGAGGCTTCAATAATTTGAGGAAATGCAACTCCATGTATTCTCATACAAGGTCATAAAATAGGTGATAAAACCTACTAGGTCGATAAAATAAAACCTGCTCTTCTTTAGAGATGCTCACATGTGGTTGAATGTCTATGTCAAGCATGTGGTTGAATGTCTCTATCAACTTCTCTTTTTCCTTCTCTGATAACATTTGTTAGTTGATGGCGTTGTTCGTGAGTCTGTACTTAAGGCTTAAAAGTACAGTGTCAATCATCCAAAAGTAGGTAATAGGTGTAGAAGAGGGAAGAGTAAACCTTCGGTAAAGGAAACTAGGGAAGATTTCTACGTTGGCACTATCTAGATTCCAACTGTTTCTGGATAGTTTTGTCTCGTTCAATGGCTCTCCATGATTGTTCAAGTTTGGCCCGGTTAGTTGTCGTTTTAAGAATGGTGTCGAAGAGATTTAAGGCAATGTGTGTTTGATTCAATAGTCCGGGTTCAACGTTAGGTTGAGTTGGTACAGGAACTGTCGTGGGGGAACAGTAAAGGTAGGAAAGAATTTTAAAAGAGATTAAGTGTTGTCTCAGTTTGGTCGTATAAAAGAGAACTTACGATTTCAGAAATGAAAAATGGATGCAAATCTAAGGCTCATTCCCATAACTGTATTATATTTAAATAAAAGGTGTGAAGTGGGAGAAAAACATTTAGCTGCATATAACACAAGGCTCCTGTCAAAGGGAAACCTCGCATATAAATAGAAGAGGAAAATAGTAAGGAAATCACCGACGTAACATAGAATATATGTAGAATTCTAAAAAATGCAAATTGGTCTTACACCCGCTGATAGCTGGTGCAGAGGAAAGAAAATAAACAATTACAGAAAACCAAAATTCATTCTCTATAGTAGTGGTCGTACTAAAGTATAACGAAGCACATCAGTTAAGAATATGAAATAAAAAGGAAAATTTGAGATACAAGGAAGCAAACTTGTAATACAGTAGTGACGGAATTGAGAATCTCCAGATCTTCTTGTATTAACTCTAAATGTAAAAACTCTATTACAAATGACTCCAAAAGGTCCAGCCCTGTATATTTCCTTCTCTCATATATTTATACAATTTTGCAAATAAGGTAGCATCTCAATAGTCACAAAAACATTGGTTACAACAAAGAGGAGTGAAATCGCTCCATTTCTCCTACTCTATCTTCACTTGGTGCCAGGTGTTTGTCGTTGCGAGAGCCCGGTACAGGCGATACATCTTTCCACAAGCTGAGATATGAGCCGTGATGGTTCTTCTTGACAGTTGGCCTCGACGAAGTAACATTCTCAGGCTAACTGCTGCAGCTTGTCCTCCATTTGTGCGTCGATGATGTCGAGGGCACTTAGTTTCACACTGGGTTTGATCATGTACTTATCAAATTAGACTAGGTCTACCATATTCATCCGAGAGATATCAGCCGAATCTCTTTCTTCCTTATCTTTTAGATCAAGTGAGATATGTTCCACGTTCATTTGCATCAATGCTTTGGCATTGCCTCCACTGTCAATACCGAGCAGCTCACCGTCTATAGAATTAAAGTCTTCTTCTAGGGAATTGGTTACCTTTTGGGCTTGCTCCTTGCCCAAGGCAATGTTGTGCTCCCAATCCCTCAACAGAATATTTCCTCGAGTTTTCTTTGAAATGGTGAACCTGGGAGAACCTGCCAAAACCCGGTTGTTCATGGCTATGACCACCTCCTGGAAGGCGACCCGAGCCACTCCTGCATCCCTTTCTCTGGCTGACAATTTCTCGGAAACCTGATTGATCAACAGACAGTTTTCCCGGATCGCTCCCACCTTGGCGAGAAAATTCTGCTGTGCCGAAGAGATTCTGCTCCGAATCTAAATCGCTAAGTATTTAAATATCCTGATGTCTATCATTCTGCTCTCGGCGATCTCTACCCGAGCCTGCAGCTGTTCAATCAAACTCCTCTGTTGGCTCACCTGCGTCCGACCATCCCAGACCACCAACTGTTCTTTCTCAATCTTAGCTTTGAGCACCTCTATTTCATTTTTGTCGGCCACTCTGGACTGTTCTATTTCCATGCTCGCCTGACCTTTAGCATTCTTCGCGACTGTGGCCAATCTGGATTCAAGAGTCCTGATTAGGTGATTCTTTATTTTAAGTTGGTTCTTCAAAATTCCGACCGAGAATTGATTCGCCGAGGCATATGCTCCTAGCGTCCCTGCGATTTTAGTGGAGAATTGCTCATTCTTTTTATCTTTTCCATCTGTCATAACTTTATACTTTTTGACAGTCGACTCTCCTTCCTGGTAGAATTCTCTTTTTACTACTTCTTTTCTCTTTTTATCAAAGAAAAACTCGTTCGGAGGGAGTTCTTTTGCTCTTATGGGCCTCAGCTCCTCATTGAATATCCATCCTTCTTCGATATTTCCCTGTGTCGACTGCAAAGTGGTGACAGATGTGATGGGTTCTCCGACCTGTTTAGCCGATTTTCCTGGGGTGTCGAACAGGTTCTGCTTCTTCGGCGGTTCTGGGGTTTTTACCTCTGTCTTCGGATTTTGTTTCTTGGGCGGGTCCGGAGTCTTTTCCTCTGCTTCTAGATCCTTCGTTTTCTCCTCCTTGTCCTGGTGTTTCCCTGATTGGGGAGGTGCATCTTTAGAACCTTCATCCTCCTTTTGTTTCATCTCCGAAATACTCGGACCTTCACCCCACAATACAACAGAGAGACAGCTTCATCGGTGTTCTTGGAATTTCAATACATCGGCTCTATCCTTGCGTGCCAAGGATTGGATCCGAGCCAGAATTTCTTCGTAAGACCTCGCTCCTCGAAAAATGTCATCCGAGGATGAATTCTCATGCTCAAACATTTTGATCCCACAATTAGGAAAATGATTGCTCATGACCCTCTGTGGATCGTGCTTCTTATATTCGATGGAGACCAAATTCAGGTCTTCCAGGGCTGCAGCCTCGGCTTTGGCATGCCCAAAATCTAATAAAGAATAAGAATTCAAATGAATGGGAAAAGACAGCCATACCTTCTTTGAGTACCCTTTGAGCTCTTTACTGACACCGCTAATTACCATCTACCGAGCAACCTCGCAACAAGCCAACTTGTCAGGAATGAACAATGGTAGAACCTGCAAGGGAACAGAGGCCCCGAAAACTCTGAGGTATGAAAACTCTGCCTCCACGTACCAGTCCTCTATGCTGCTCAGATTTTTCGCAATGTTGTCCAAGATACGGGGTGGTGGGTGACCAAAAATGGTGATATGAAGGGGCACCATCACCCAGTTAAAAATTTCATACACGAACTTTTCTGCTTTGTTTTCCCATAGTTTTTCATTATATATATGTATGGGTTTGTCTTGGGCTGGAGTCCATCCCCAGCTCATCAATGGAAATGGTGTCATAGAACAGATTGCATCCATAATGTATGCAGACATGAAGAACGATGACGCCTTCCCACTCTCCTTCTGCTCCCGATACTCTGTGACCCGATTGGCCAAGCTATCCGAAAGCATCCTCGCCCAATAAAAAGAGAAACCTTCTATGACTCAAAACATTAGAGGCACCCACGCTAGGAAAAAATGTGATGTGTCCTCTCTCCCATATAACCGGCATTTCATCATGGCCACATATTTATACTGCGGTTCCAACGAAGCGATTGAATAAATGCCTTGGTCATTAGCTCTGAACTTTGTGGTGCGTGAAACCCAATCCTTTATCAAACTGGACATGGTTTTACCATACTGTGTGCACTCCTTCTCCTTGAATTCCTCCAGGAACCCAGCGCCATATGTGTAGTCGAATGTTGTGGGTAGCTTATACATGGTTTGCAGATGTTCAGACCTAAAATTCCCTATGGTAAATCTCTTCTCATTCATGATATTCCTAGTCGGTATGTCCACATGATCCAACGCCCATTGAACCATGTCATAATATGGAAGCAATCGTGGCCTGGATGCTACTCTATGCATTCCGGATTGGATGAATATTTTGTACTTGGTGTTTAGATTGTCTTTTTCATTGTCGTCGGAGTCATCGGAATAATCTACCAATTCTGATTGCAGAATGTCTGAAACAAATGACCAGTTAGGGACCAAGTCGACACTTCGGGGTGAAGTATCAGAGACATGGTCTGAGCCTTGTCCTGCAACCTCAACATTCGTCTTCACTGCTTTCCGCGGAGCCATGGCTGAAGCTTGCGTCTTAGCTCTTCTGTGATAGAACTGCGTATACATATAGAAGTTAGTTCACTCAGAAGTGATGAGCTCTACATGATTATGAACATGTATTTGTCACAATGAAGCGCAACTCTTTCATATATTTGAAAACTCGGTACCTTTCAAAACAAGCCTGTCAAATCATAATTAGAAAGAAATTTATGCTGTAAAATCCGATCTTACATTCATAGATTTACCCTATTTCCCCATTAATGTCATAAATTTTGGCGGTTTAAAGGTCAGTTGGCGTATGGAGAGAAAAGGATTCCTCGGGAATCATGAAAACATCGAAACGCGGGATATGCCTTGATTTAGTTTAATTAATCCAATCTCGCCAACGTTAATCAATATCTCCCTACTCGTTATATAAGGGATTTTCCTTTAACATTTTGAGTATCCAACTCCCGAGACTGCGTGGACCGACTTTGGTTTAATTAAAGACAATTGAGATTTGGGGCTTGATTAATTTTATAATCATTTTATGCTATATCGCAACTCGGAACTTCGAAGATAAGTTTCTGGGAGATTTATATGTCGAGTTGCGAAACTGCAAGATCGCGATAACAAGGCTTAATTAAGGGGAAGAAAATCTTGGATTAAGTGATTAATCAATCATGTTATAATCCCATCGTGACTTCGTGAGTTAGGGCTTAGACACCGTAACTTTTGAAAAAGATAATACCGAGTGGCGACATGCCGAGAACAAATTTAACCACGGTTATCTTTTTTGCCTTTAATCCTTGATAAGGGTTACCTAGAAAGTACTTCGTGTTCTCGGCTCTCATGGCTGTAAAAATAAAAATTTGGGTTTGGTGAACGCCGAGGCGCGAAACCCCGACAACGTCTAATCATGAGTTAAAAATTTTACCCTGGTCACTGCCTTGAGTGAAAATTTAAAATGACTTTGTCGTTTCGCGACTCGGGACGTGTGAATTCATGGGTTATAGTATCCGAACTGCGAGATCCCGAAGTAGAACAAAAAGAGGGAACATTCTTACAAAAGGTAGGACTTGCTTCGAGAGTAGAAAAATCATTGCTTCTCACGTGACAAAGTTTCATAGGTATCAATATCTCGGAGGGAAAAGAAAACCATCTTTAGATTTCAAGCATCAAAATGAAAATTGTGATAGGCTAAAAAATGAGGGCGGCTCCAACATAAACTTCAACTAGGGATCCCGCCTTCCTGTGAGGCGAGAAGAACAGTAGACCACGTGCCAATATTGGGTAAATGGAGTCAAAATCTCAATCAGGCGGAAAGGTTCAGAAAAAGAGGATCGAAGGGGGAAGGAGACTTCGTTCTTTACCTTGAAAAGTTTTTTCAAAATCAGATACTCTTTCCAAACACAGCTATAATCCCTTTCACAATTTTCTCTTTCCCGTTGCTAGATTTAGGTATGTTTTAAGATAGTCGAAATGACCCTAGGAGACCCAACAGATCTTGTGGCTCTCGACTTGCATCAAAAGAATGAGATTATATGTTTTTTAATCGGGGAGTCCCGTCTGAATTTGGGATGTGGGTCAGGTTTTTAGAAAGAATTGGTTACCAGGGTAGAGTGATATTCATGTATAATAGCCTTACAGATATCTCAGACATTGCTTCACTGCCAACGAGCCTGTTTAGTACCTCGGTGAAGTTATCTGGCCCCTTTTACTGAATTTCCTTTCACCACTTTGGAATATATTTATGAATTTAAATGCTGAGACGAGGGCAATCATTTCTAAATTTCCTTTCATCGTCTCTTGGACTAGGTGGGGGCAATCATTTCTGAATTTCCTTTCACCACCTGTCTTATAATTTACTTTTTTGAGCACGAAGATGGGGGCAATCAGTTTGTATCAGGGATGATATCTGTGTAATATTTTTCATTAGAGGTCTATCAACTTACTTTGATTACTCGGTACCAACCTTCCCTTGACCTTCACAACATCTTCATTCTTAGGGAGAAAAAAGAAAATAACTTTTTAAGGGCATCCTATTTGAGCAAGCTTTAATCCTCCGATATCGTTGAAACACCTAGGAAAGTTAGGATCGCTCTAAACGTTCCTTCGCTTAGCAGGGGATCAAGTAGTTGTGAAGACCCTCTTTCTTTCTACATTATGTTTTGAAACTCACGAGGCTAAAACAGAAAAACTTGTATCCCTTCGTAATGAAACGAAAAGATGGTAGCTTGCCAAAAGTTAGACCCAAAGATAGGAATGGTGCTAGGTAGCGATTTATTGACTACAAATACAGAGGTCAAAACAATTAGAGACTGACTCTTGTAGATATCTTTGGGGATAGTTTATTCGACTGACCATTTTTAGATTGAGTGTATCATTCGAATTATTTTAAATCAAAGATTATCAAGCTAAGCAATGATCCTGTTATCTAACATTTTAGCCGATATTGCAGTTTGAATGATGTTACCTCGGTCTCCTTTAACAGTCTTTCATAAGATGTGTTTTTTGAGAAAGCTCCTTTTTACCTTTTCATTTCACTTTCTTTGTGCAGTATGAAACTACTTTAGGTATCACATGTTTTATGCCCCTCTATTTCTGACACCGACTTGCAAATTACTTTTCCTACTAGTTTTCGTATGCAGCTAGAATCTTGTAAAAAACAAATATGAATCTTATTGGAAATGTGTCGAGATTTTATGAACAAAAACCGAAAATCAAAAGCAAATGTTTAAATGAAAATATGTGTGTGTACAAAACATATATAATGAAATTTATTTATTTACGATTTTTATTTTTATTTTTTTTAAGAATCTGGCGACTGTTATGTCATGTAATGCTTTAGATACCACCCGTTGATAGGGGTGCTGAGGAATTATCCGTCTATATTTTCCAGAA
>ML787844.1:0-13156 GCA_009831015.1 Picea engelmannii | reverse complement strand
GGTAAATTCAACTGAAGAAGAGATGGTATTCTAAAAGTCGTCGAACTTTCAAGCGGGCCCTTTCCCTTGTGTGCTAAGGGGATGGTTGGATGAATATCACTCCTAATTTCAGAGCATATTGGCGTTGAATATTCAGCATTAAAACGAGGACTAAGCAAATTTGAGGGTTTGGAAGGACTCTCAGCCTTCAATGATGGGGTTTCAAGTTTGTAAACTGCAGCGGTTGGCTTAAAAGAGCCTCTCGTCTTTAGAATTTTTTCGGGATCGATAAAGGGCGTAATCTGCTTACCATTTGGGTTTTGTCTGGTATTCCTTCGACCGAATGCCAGTTTATTTCTTTATGGAGTCACCAAGTGAAATATAAAAAGCCTTAAAAGGTCTGTACTCTTTGTTCACTATCAAAGGGTAACACTTTCAACGAAAAACAATTGTCATTTTCCCAGGGAAAAAGATTTCGTAACTTCGGTCCCCGGCAACGGCGCCAGAAAGATGTTGTTCCTGAGTCTATACTTAAGGATTAAAAGAACAGTGTCAAGGCATCCGAAAGTAGGTAATAGGTGTAGAAGAGGGAAGAGTAAACCTTCGGTAAAGGAAACTAGGGAAGATTTCTACGTTGGCGTTGTCTAGCTTCCAACTGTTCCTGGATAGTTATGTCTCGTTCAATGGATGTTCATGATTGTTCAAGTTCGGCCCGGTTAGTTGTCGTTTTAATAATGGTGTCGAAGAGATTTAAGGCAATGTGCATTTGATTCAATAGTCCGTGTTCAACGTTAGGTTGAGTTGGTACAGTAACTGTCATGGGGGAACAGTAAAGGTAGGAAAGACTTTTAAAAGAGATTAAGTGTTGTCTCAGTTTGGTCGTATAAAAGAGAACTTACGATTGCAGAAATGAAAAATGGATGCAAATCTAAGGCTCGTTCCCGTAACTATATTATATTTAAATAAAAGGTGTGAAGTGGGAGAAAAAAATTTAGCTGTATATATAACGCAAGGCTCCTGTCAAAGGGAAATCTCGCATATAAACAAAAGAGGAAAATAGTAGGGAAATCACCGACGTAACATAGAATATATGTAGAATTCTGAAAATGCAGATTGGTCTTACACCCGCTGATAGCTGGTGTAGAGGAAAGACAATAAACAATTACAGAAAACCAAAATTCATTTGCTATAGTAGTGGTCGTACTAAAGTATAACGAAGCACATCAGTTAAGAATATGAAATAAAAAGGAAAAATTGAGATACAAGGAAGCAAACTTGCAATACAGTAGTGACGGAATTGAGAATCTCCAGAGCTACTTGTATTAACTCTAAATGTAAAAACTCTATTACAAACGACTCCAAAAGGTCCAACCCTGTATATTTCTTTCTCTCATATATTTATATAATTTTGCAAATAAGGTAGCATCTCAATAGTCACAAACATTTTGGTTACAACAGAGAGGAGTGAAATCGCTCCATTTCTCCTACTCTGTCTTCACTTGGTGCCAGGTGTTTGTCGTTGCAAGAGCCCGGTACAGGCGATACATCTTTCCACAAGCTGCGATATGAGCCGTGATGGTTCTTCTTGACAGCTGGCCTCGACGAAGTAACATTATCGGGCTAACTGCTGCAACTTGTCCTCCATTTGTGCGTCGATGATGTCGAGGGAACTTAGTTGCACAATGGGTTTGATCATGTACTTATCAACTTGGACTAGGTCTACCATATTCATCTGAGAGATATCAGCCAAATTTCTTTCTTCCTTATTTTTCAGATCAAGTGAGATCTGTTCCATGTTCATTTGCATCAACGCTTCGGCATTGCCTCCGCTGTCAATACCCAGCAGCTCGCCGTCTATAGAATTAAAGGCTTCTTCTAGGGAATTGGTTACCTTTTGGGCTTGCTCCTTGCCTAAGGTGATGTTGTGCTCCCAATCCCTCAACAGAATATTTCCTCGGGTTTTCTCCAAAACGGTGAACCCGGGAGTACCCGTTGAAACCCGATTATTCGTGGCTATCACCACCTCCTGGAAGGCGACCCGAGCCGCTCCTGCATCCCTTTATCTAGCCGACAATTTCTCGGAAACTTGATTGATCAACAGACATTTTTCCCGGATCACTCCCATCTTGGCGAGAAAATTCTGCTGTGCCGAAGAGATTCTTCTCTGAATCTAAATCGCTTGGGATTTAAATATCCCAATGTCTATCATTCTTCTCTCGATGATCTCTACCCGAGCCTGCAACTTTTCAATCAAACTCCTCTGTTGGCTCGCCTGCATCCAACCATCCTAGACCACCAACTGTGCTTGCTCAATATTATCTTTGAGCACCTCTATTTCATTTTTTTCGGCCAATCTGGCCTATTCTATTTCCACGCTCACCTGACCTTTATCATTCTTCGTGGCTGTGGCTAATCTGGCTTCAAGATTCCTGATTATGTGATTCTTTCTTTTAAGTTGGTTCTTCAAAAGTCCAACCGAGAATTGATTCACTGAGGCATATGCTCCTATCATCCCTGTGATTTTAGTGGCGAATTGCTCGTTCTTTTTATCTTTTCCATCTGTCATAACTTTATACTTTTTGACAGTCGACTATCCTTACTGGTAGAATTTTCTTTTTACTATTGTTTTTCTCTTTTTATCAAAGAAAAACTCATTCGGAGGGAGTTCTTTTGCTCTTATGGGCCTCAGCTCCTCATTGAATATCCATCCTTCTTCGATATTTCCTTGCGTCGATTGCAAAGGGGTGACAGATGTGATGGGTTCTCCGACTGGTTTTGCCAATTTTCCTGGGATGTCGACCAGGTTCTGCTTCTTCGGCGGTTCTGGGGTTTTTACCTCTGTCTCTGGATTCTGTTTATTGGGCGGGTCCGGAGTCTTTTCCTCTACTTCTGGATCCTTCTTTTTGTCTTCCTTGTCTTGGTGTTTCCCTCATTCGGGAGTTGCATCTTTAGAACCTTCAGCCTCCTTTTGTTTCATCTCCGAAATACCTAGACCTTCACCCCGCAATACAACAGGGAGACAACTTCGTCGGTGTTCTTGGAATTTCAATACCTCAGCTCTATCCTCGGGTGTCAAGGATTGGATCTGAGCCAGAATTTCTTCGTAAGACCTCGCTCCTCGGAAAATGTCATCCGAGGGTGAATTCTCATGCTCAAACCTTTTGATCCCACAATTTACCAAATGATTTCTCACAACCCTCTATGGATCGTGCTTCTTATATTTGATGGAGACCAAATTCAGGTCTTCCAGGGATGCAGCCTCGACTTTGGCATGCCCAAAATCTAATAAAGAATAAGAATTAAAATGAATGGGAAAAGACGGCCATACCTTCTTTGAGTACCCTTTGATCTCTTTACTGACACCACCAATTACCGTCTTTCAGGCGACCTCGTGACAAGACAACTTGTCAGGACTGAACAATGGTAGCGCCTGCGAGGGAACAGAGACCCCGAAAACTCTGAGGTATGAAAACTCTGCCTCCACGTACCAGTCCACTATGTTGCTCAGATTTGTTGCAATGTTGTCCAAGATATGGGGTGGTGGGTGACCAAAAATGGCAATATGCAGGGGCACCATCACCCAGTTAAAAATTTCATACGTGAACTTTTCTGCTTTGTTTTCCCATAGTTTTTCATGATATATATGTATGGGTTTGTCTTGGGCCGGATTCCATCCCTAGCTCATCAATGGAAATGGTGTCATAGAACAGATTGCGTCGATAATGTATGCGGACATGAAGAACGATGACACCTTCCCACTCTCCTTCTGCTCCCGATACTCTGTGACCTGATTGGCCAAGCTATCCGAAAGCATCCTTGCCCAATTAAAAGAGCAACCTTCTACGACCCGAAACATTAGAGGCACCCACTCTAGGAAAAAATGCGATGTGTCCTCTCTCCCATATAACCAGCATGTCATCATGGCCACATATTTATACTGGGGTTCCAACGAAGCGATTGAATAAACGCCTTGGTCATTAGCTCTAAACTTCACGGTACGTGAAACCCAATCCTTTATCAAACTGGACATGGTTTTATCATACTGTGTGCACTCCTTCTCCTTGAATTCCTCCAGGAACTCAGTGTCATATGTGTAGTCGAATTTCATGGGTAGCTTATACATGGTTTGCATATGCTCATGCCTAAAAGTCCCTATGGTAACTCTCTTCTCATTCATGATAGTCTTGGTCGGTATGTCCACATGATCCAGCGCCCATCGAACCATGTCATAATATGGAAGCAACCGTGGCCTGGCTGCTACTCTGTGCATTCCGGATTGGACGACTATTTTGTACTTGGTGTTTAGATCATCTTTTTCATTGTCGTCGAAGTCGTCAGAATAATCTACCAATTTTGATTGCAGAATGTCTGAAACAAATGACCAGTTAGGGACCGATTCGACACTTTGGGGCGAAGTATCGGAGACATGGTCTGAGCCTTGTCCTGCAACCTCAACATTCATCTTCGCTGCTTTCCACGGAGCCATGGCTGAAGCTTGCGTCTTAGCTCTTCTTTGATAGAACTGCGTATACATACAGAAGTTAGTTCACTCATAAGTGATGAGCTCTGCGTGCTTATGAAAATGCATTTGTCACAATGAAGCGCAGCTCTTTCATATATTTGAAAACTTGGTACCTTTCAAAACAAGCCTGTCAAATCATAATTAGAAATAAATTTATGCCATAAAATCCGATCTTACATTCATAGATTTACCCTATTTCCCCATTAATGTCATTAAATTTGGCGGTTTAAAGGTTAGTTGGCGTATGGAGAGAAAAGGATTCCTCGGGAATCGTGCAAACATCGAAACGCGGGATATGCCTTGATTTAGTTTAATTAATCCAATCTCGCCAACGTTAATCAATATCTCCCTACTCGTTATATCGGGGATTTTCCTTTAACATTTTGAGTCTCCAACTCCCGAGACTGTGAGGACCGACTTTGGTTTAATTAAAGACAATTGAGATTTGGGGCTTGATTAATTTTATAATCATTTTACGCTATATCGCAACTCGGAACTTCGAAGATAAATTTCTGGGAGATTTATATGTCGAGTTGCAAAACCGTGAGATCGCGATAACAAGGCTTAATTAAGGGGAAGCAAATCTTGGATTAAGTGATTAATTAATCATGTTATAATCCCATCGTGACTTCGTGATTCGGGGTTTAGACACCGTAACTTTCGAAAAAGATAATGCCGAGTGGCGACATGCCGAGAACAACTTTAACCACGGTTAGCTTTTTTTCCTTTAATCCTTGATAAGGGTTACCTAGAAAGGACTTTGTGTTCTCGGCTCTCGTGGCAGTAAAAATAAAAATTTGGGTTTGGCGAACGCCGAGGCGCGAAACCCCAACGACGTCTAATCATGAGTTAAAATTTTTACCCTGGTCACTGCCTTGAGTGAAAATTTAAAATGACTTCGTCGTTTCGTGACTCGGGACGTGTGAATTCATGGGTTATAGTATCGGACCTGCGAGATCCCGAAGTAGAACAGAAAGAGGGAACATTCTTACAAAAGGTAGGACTTGATTCGAGAGTAGAAAAATCGTTGTTGCTCACGTGACAAAGTTTCAGAGGTCTCAATATCTCGGAGGGAAAAGAAAACCATCTTTAGATTTCAAGCATCAAAATGAAAATTGTGATAGGCTAAAAAACAAGGGTGGCTCAAACATATGGAAAGAAATCTCCTCATATATATCAATGGATGGATCTTTCTCTCTATCATTATCCTCTCGGTAAAATCTTTCACTTTCATTAGAAATCTGGCTGCTAATGCTTTTTGCTTCCAAGACAAAAGACACGTCAACATCTTCATCACTATCTCCATAGTGATCAAATAAAGGAGGAGCCTCAAATGACATACCAAGAGGTATCTCCTGCCCAACAAGAGAAAATTGTTCTTCATTATTAAACACAGGTTTCCTTACAAGATTCAATCCAGGAAACGATATCTTATCATCATCATATGAGTCAACATTAGGGTTCTCATATCTAGGATTTTTAGAGACAGGGCTACAAAGAGTATCAACTTCCATAACAGACTCAATTTCTACACTTTCCTTACTAAGACAACAAACACAGTTTTCATCTGATGCAGATGAAAAGGGAAGAGAAAGAGTTGATTCCACTTCCAAGGCATCCTCTTAATTCTCACATCCTTCATAAGAATAAATTATATCTTGAACATATTCTTTATACCCCTCACAACAACTATGACAAATTAACTCAGAGGAATAAAACTTTTGATAATGCATATTGAAAGTTGCATGAAACTCTTCGAGGGAGAAGATGCTAGCAAGGGGCAAGGATTGATACCACTCACGAGCATCTCCCTCTAATGAGTACATGAACATATTCATTAATACATCCTCATGATGTATTCCCCATTGATGCATCAGTTCATAAAACTCAAGCAAATACTCAACAGGGTTTTCATCTCTATGTTCTCTAAATCTGGGAAAAAAATCACCCCACTCATCTATAGTAGGAACAACATTTGGAAAACTAGGAACACCAGATAAATTAAAAGGAACAAACCTTCGAGCCAATATGGATTCCATATGAAAATATGACTTCTTAAAAATATGGAGTCGCCACTGGATTCTTTAACCATGGAGTCGCCAGGTGAATGATATGTAGTCTAAATGTGTCTGGTCTTTGTTCACCATCAAAGATCAGATCTGATCGATGTCTTCCTCCCAAGGAAATATATTTCGTTACTTTGTTCCCTAGCAATGGAGCCAAGAATTTTAGCACTAAGAGTCACCCTCAGACTACAAGAGGATAAGACCAGTACCCATCATAATGTTTGTGGAGGTAGGTTTATGAATGGAGGTCAAATGGAAAAAACTCGGTATAAGAATGTTTTAACACAGAAACTGGACAATAAATGCATAGGTAAATGAGTTCCTCATTAACTTCAGTCAGTGGTTTAAGGTTAAAGGTGACTAGAGGGAAGACTTAGTGACATAGGTGAACAAGTATTTCATGGGCATCTGGCTTTCAAGCAGCTTGGTGAAGAAAAAACACAGGCTCAAGAGCACTCTTGGACTTAAGTTTCAGACACTTAAATTTATCACAGTAACATAATAATCAAACCTCCATTAATATGAGGCTACAAAAACTCATCTAGATCCTCCATGCACAAGAATTTCATTGTAAGAGGAAACAAGATAACAAATGAACTGACTAAAATTGGTCATAGCAATATTGTAATCAAACCTACATTACAATACAACTACAACCCTCGTCTGGATCCTCCATGCATGAGTGTTTCAGCATAGATTGAACAAGTTGATGAAAGAAACTAAATTATATTAATGAAA
This sequence comes from Picea engelmannii, assembly GCA_009831015.1. NCBI lineage: Eukaryota > Viridiplantae > Streptophyta > Pinopsida > Pinales > Pinaceae > Picea > Picea engelmannii. The sequence goes on along the minus strand of ML787844.1, from coordinate 5,851 downwards.
AAGTCTCAAGTCTCATACAAAACTAGAGAACAACTCTGTTATCAAAATATTACAAAATAAGGATCTCTACACAACCAGTTGACGACCTTAACAAAATCTTGAACTGATCTACTTATACTTAGATCAATCCACAGCCGCTATGAGGGTGATCTACTCATCCCATTCAAATATTTATGTCTGTGCATCCTTCTATCAGACTATGCATGTATTATTTTATCAAATGCAATATTATATCAGCAGGGGCCTGCAGGAAAAATCGTCCATAGGGGTACCTCGAGCTGACAGTTTTGTCTCCATGACCAAATCCTCGATGACTTCTATTTATGGAGTGAGTTGAGGTTTCAACCACCACTCCTTTTTCATTAACTTCCTTTTTTCTTGGTATCCCAACAAGGCTTAATGCCTAGGGGGTGGCCACATGTTGCTCTCGGATTTGTCTTTTTATAAGCACGTGAATGCGGGACCGTCGAAGGAGGTTTGGACCCACACTGATTTTGAACCTACAATTAACCACCTTCAACCACATAGCTCTTTTAATATACCATGGTTTCGATTGCGGGACCGCTCATGGATTTTGATGCTCTAGCATGTTGTGTTCCTGCAATGAAGCATGGTCGTTGATCTAGTCGCGTTACACAATCTTAGCATCCCTGCCAATTTAGCACCCCTGCTAAAGTTTATCCACCCACCAATTCTATGATCCATTAAAACCATGCATGGAGATGGTTTTAATATTGGCGCTTGAACAAGAACACTTTCCAGAGGATGATCTCCTGTATCTGATGTGGTGGCCTGGCGTCACTATGCTGATATGTCGTGGATGGAGGGTTGGCATGTGTCACTCGAAAATAGGCTGAAGACATGTCAAAAAATGCTTGAAATGAGATCCATGTGTCAGCGCTAAATGGATGCCATGTGTCAGAACTGATGGGTGCCACGTACTTTGGAACTTCAGAGCTCGAGGGGAGTCTGCATGTAGAGATCGAGCTCTGAAGTGAATGACGACCATCTATCTGAAGAGGACACATGGCAGGGATCTGTGGACTTCGGGAGAAAACACTTCAGAGGAAAACATGAGCAGGGAAGATGAAAATCCTGAATCCCAAACTCTTGAAGAAAAATACCATCGTTATATTTGGATGGACACGTGACAATGATCAGTGGACTGCAGGAGAAAACACTCTGGATGAAAGCAAGAGGGGAGAATCCAAAACTTCCTAATTCCTGAAGTAAATCATGATCATCCGATGGAGAAGGATGTGTGGTGCTTTATCTTTAACTCTGGGAGTAAACACTCCGGATGAAATCGGGAGTGGAGAAGCTGAAACTCCTGAAGCCTGAATTCCCAAAGTAAATCATGACCGTTCGATGGAGAAAGAAGTGTGGCACTTGATATTTAACTCTGGGAGAAAATACTCGAGATGAAATAGAGAGTGGAGAAGCTAAAACTCCCGAAGACTGAATTCTTGAAGTAAATCATGACCATCTGATGGAGAAGGACACGTGGTGCTTGATTTTTAACTCCGGGATAAAACACTCTGGTGAAATCGGGAGTGGAGAAGTTGAACCTCCCGAAGCCTGAATTCCTGAAGTAAATCATGATCGTCCAATGGATAAGGACACGTGGATATTGATCTTTAACTCCGGGAGAAAACACTCTAGATTAATCAGGAGTGGAGAAGCTAAAACTTCTGAAGCCCAGATTCCTGAAGTAAATGATGACCGTCCATTGGATGAGGACACATGGTGCTTGATCTGCAATGTCGAGGCTTCTGTGTAGCCACTAATCCTCATTCAATTGTGACATGTTGAATACACACGATCCGTTGATCTAAACTACTCCTGGGATCTCCGTCGTTGGAAAAATAAACATGGCCGCTGCTTGCATTTTAAGACCGAAATGGGCTACTTTGAATGTTGTGTTTGGATGCTTCTGTGCAACAAAGGACTTGGTCTTCCTACCACCGTTTGACATCTTTATGTGATAAAAAAAGGGTTACAAGTTTATTTATCCCTCTAATGACATGATCATCATTGAGTGTAGTGTTCAGTTTGAGGAAACTCTCTTGCATGGACCATCAGAGCCACATGAAGATACCACTACACCACTTCCTGCACCAGAAATCAGTGATGATGAGTCCAATCACTCAGATATAAGGTTCAAATCTTATTCATAAGATGATGAGCATGTATATTATGAGCATGAAGATGTTGATCCACCACATATTCCCAAGTGGGCACATACCACCCTATAGGAAGTAGGAGACCTTGTGGGGGATCCAATAGATCAGAGGAGGATGAGGTCTCAGTTTAAGTATCCTCCTCATCCACTCACAACTATTGAACTAGTGATGCCCATGCATTTCTATATGGTTCTATATTCAAACCCACAAACATATGAAGAGGCTATAGGGAATCCCTCCTGGGAAGCCACTATGCAGGAGAAGTACAAATATCTCCTTGAGAACCAGACTTGGGATCTAGTTCTGCTTCCTTTAGAAAGGAATATTGTCATATTTAGATGGGTCTATAGGACCAAGAAGGAAGCAAATGGACAGGTGAGAATTTATAAGGAAATACTAGTTTCCAAAGTTTTTCATCATATCCATGGGATAAATTATAATGAGACCTTTTCTTCTATAACAAAGATGGAATCCATCCAATTGGCCCTTACCATTATGGAAACTAGGGGTGGGAAGTTCACCAAATGGATGTGAATAATTATTTTCTTCATGAGGATTTATCAGAGGATATTTACATGGAGAAGCCATAGGGGTTCATTCATAACTCATCCTTAGTGTGTCTACTAGAAAAGTCCCTCTATGGCCTTAAGCAGGTTCCTAGAGCATGGTACATGAATATGTATTCCTACCTTCTTTCTCAACATTTTTTTAGATGCAAATCAGATTTGAATGTATACATGCTAAGAATCTCAAACTCCTTGTCAATCTTAGTTATTTATGTTGATGACCTCCTAATCACAGGAAGTTCATCCTCAGTAATTGTTGCAGTCAAGGATATTTTGCACGAAAGATTCTCTATGATGGATATGGGTCCACTACAGTATTTCCTTCATCTTGAGATCATCCAAGATGATTTAGGAATCAAGATATCTCAAACTAAGTATGCCAATGATATATTAGTTAGATTCCACATGATCGACTGCAAGTCGAAAGCCACACACTTTCTGTCTGGGGTATATCTTGAGGATGGAGGGTATACACCAGTGGTAACAAACACCTTTTAACAATGGATTGTAGGGAGCCTTCTCTATATCACCCATACCTAGACAAATCTCTCATATGCAGTAGGGGAAATTTCTAGGTACATGCAAGAGTTGCATGAGCTACACTGGAAGGATTCTAAGCGCATTATTATATATGTTCAAGGTACCACAAGTTATGGGATCCACTATGTAGTAGGTGTTTCATTATATATCACGGGATTCTCCAATTCTAATTAGGATGGTGATAACACAAATTGCAAGTCCACTTTTGGGTACGTTCTTAGTTTCAGTTCTCGTCCCTGTTGGCAGCCCTACATGATTTTTACTTTTTTGAATAACAAATGACAATTCATGTAGCTGCCTACTCCTCATCCTGTAAATATTTCTATTTGAAGGTGAAGATTTGGTTGTAAAGAGTATATTTTGATTGTTGCTATTTATTTTTATCTTGCGTTTTCGTGCTTCATTCATGACTGAAAGCATGAATGAAGTATTAAAACTGAAAATCATATTGCAATTCTATCCAAGGCTTGGTTTTTAAAGATCAATGGGCTTACATCTATTTCATTTTAATGATTTTTTTGAGCTTATCATATACCAATGAAATACTTATGTTGATTTTCTCTTAAGCTAATATTTTGGATACTTTGTCAATAAACCAAGAATCAATTGACATTTGGACTATAAGCTTGTGGATTTTAATGTTTTGATTTGAATTTGGATTGTAAAAATGTATCCATTTCTAACCTTTTCAAATCAAGTATACTTATTACATGTTGTGGGAATTAAACACATCAGAACTGTATCCTATACATCATTTTTTGGCTGGCAGAATGAGTTGATAGACCTCTCATTTCGAATTAAGAGTTTGGGTAGTGTGATGTACTCAGAGAATTCATGATTGTGCTGAAGTGATTACTAGTTTTACTCCTTTTTTTTTGGCTCAGACTTTCCTCTGTTGCTACTACCTCTTAAGCCCGCAGTTGTTTTGAGTTGCTCTCATTACAGTCTGAGAAAACCCCGTAATTACCTTCCAGAGACACGTTTTTGCGGGAGCATTTCTGAGCAAACGATTATGAATTAGATCGAACCCTTGAAAACCCATTTCGAAAATGGGCCCATTTAACTTCAACAAAAGAAGATTCTTCAGAAACGATTTCATTTCACAGGTATTTTTCATTTTTTTGGACAACATTTTCTCAGAAAATCTGTTGCATTTGAGTTTTCTTTATTTTCATTTCCTCTCTGTGGATTTGAAGATCTGTAGAAAACAATTGAGTTCTATCACAGACATTCCTATAGTGTTGGATAAACCTCTGGTAGAGAATCCTCTTATTTCCTCAAGTGGCAGGCCAGATTTCTTGTGTGAAAACCCTTGTGAAATGGAAATGCCCGATCAGTCTTTGTGTGAGAAACATGATGTCAGCCCCAAGGTTATTAAAATTCCTGAGCATGAACAAGTTGTCTGCCCTAATATTAACATAAAATCCACCAGTGGAAACCCTTCCAAACAGTCAAAGAAAAATCAAGCCATGCTAGGGTTTCATAACAAAAGGGTTGGGCGATTAATTTCAAGGAGACTACGCAATAGATCAAAAGCTCATGTGAGATCAATCGAATCGATCGAGATCCATGAGAACTCTGAATCTGAGGTTGAAAACGTTTTGGGAGAGAAAGATCTGGATCATTCTAAACTGGATCTCAGTCAAACTTTTGATTATGTGAATAACCTCCCACCATGCCTGAAAGACGACAAGGAAAATGTTTGAAAAGGACTAGCAATATCATAATAAAAAATGTTGATAGTGTCAAGATCATGATCAACTCTGAGATATTGTGATTCGAATTTGGTTATCAATTGAATGGTAAGATTGGTTTTTATCTTAGTTTTTCTTTTATTGTTATTTTTCGAATTAATCTAGATTGATTTAGATTTTTGTTGTTAATAATAAGACTGGCTACAGAATCGAGAGATTTTGTAGCCAAGTCAATTCTCATATAAAATTTGAAAATTGTTAGTTAAATAAATACCTGATTTTCTCATTTCATTTTTCTTTCACGATAAAATTTATCTTGTGCTGATCCCATAAGATGGAGCATTGCTGGACTTAGTTAATTAGCCATCTCTTTTGGCTTATTTTGTAAATCAAAACAAAACTTTCATAATTTTGAAGATCCAGTTTTTTATTGAGTGGTTTTTTTTAGACCCTATATCTTTGTAACTTTTAGATCCTTTTGAGATCTGATCCTATCTTAGAATATAGGATGTTTATCTTACACGAGCTCTTTAAATACTCCATATTTTGTAATAGAAATCATCTTGGCTGAGAGCAAGAGATGGAGGAGTAATTCCAAAACATAATGAAACAACATCTACACATTTTGGCTTTAGCCTTTTGTTTATAATGTTGTCATTTATTTTTTGTTAATCTTGTTACATGTATAGGTCTGATCTCTTTAGATTAAATGATCTGTGATGTGCAGGATATTATATTATAAATACCATCTATAATTTGCTTCTCAAAATATATATACTGTGATCATATCTCCAGTTAAATCGATAGGATTTATCTTTGAGTTTTAATCGAATGATGAAATGCATTGATTACATTCAAATTTATCTTA
>ML787843.1:587347-608650 GCA_009831015.1 Picea engelmannii | reverse complement strand
GGCTTGGGCTTTGGGGTTTGCATGGAGTTTGGCACTAGGGCGCTCGGCTTGGATTTAGTCGTGATATTCGGTAATGTATGTTGTGATGTGTAAGTGCGAAGACTTGAAGCAGGAGCTAAAACTTGGTCTTTTGGGGTTTGGTGTTAACGCAGGAAGGACTCACTGCGTGAAGCTGGTGCACATGCATGGGGTTTGTTTCATTGCGCTGACTTTAGTTTGTGTGTTTGCTGTAGGTGCGTGAATAGGTGCTGACTCTCGATGATGAGATAGGTAGGGTGCTGCAGACATTTATCTCCTTCCATGATATCTTTGGCGCTTGGTCTCGACTTTGGTGCTATGACTGAGAGCTCGTAGACTTGTTTGGCTCGGCGTTGAACGATGGGCTTTGGGGTTTGGTGTTGGCGCTGTGTTGGCTTGTGTTTGCTGTTGGTTTTAGGGTTTATATTTTTCCGTCTTTTTTGCCTTGTTTGCCTTGGTTTTCTATACGAGCGCTCTGTGTTTTTCATTGGTTCGCTTCAAGTAAAAGCAATTTCGTGCAAATAAATAAGCCACGTTAACATCTAAATATCGGAAGAAACGTTGGTATGGATGCTCACCCTATCAATACATTATTTGTGTTTGTTTTATGGGGTGTAATTACTATTACGTGGGTGCTAAAATTCCCCGGTGCTCAATTTGGGACTGAGACTCCATTTATTCGAACTGCCTTGAAATTTTTGCCATTTGTTTTTATTCTATCATTGCCCCTGCCATTCAATTTGGAACTCTCCATTTATTTGAACTGCCTTGAAATGCTTATCTTAAACTTTTGTCTGGATACTACTCTTTGTACAGGATGAAAGTGGGTGTAGATTTAGCAGAAACTGGGCTAGACTCAGGTAGAAGAAAGTCCCAACAATTCTTGGAGACAATATTCCAAAGTGATAGGCAACAAATTCTCCAGTCAGTTGGCCGTCAAGTGTTGCAAGCTTTGTATCCTATGAAATAAATATACTATCAGGTAAAAGATACAATGCGACTTGCCGAAGTTGTGAGGACTTGTCCATCCCTTGCTTCTAAGTAGGAATTGGTGGTGCAACAACTGCATGGGTAATTCAAGAATTTGTGGCTCAGATGCATGTAGTTTGCAAGATTGCAATGCATCGACGGGCTAATCTGGCTGCATTTTTAGAGAATCAGGGTATTCTTTCTGTTACCCCTCTTTGTTGTATTGTTTGTTTCTTTGCTATATATATTGCCAGGGTTCCATATCTTTTAATATTTATCTTAGTCTTTATTTAGACAGAAATGAGAATTTTCTTCGTTTAGATTGCCAAATTTCATTCATCGTACGTAGCATCTCAGTTTGAAGGCTAGATTTGTAACTTCCAAGCATCACCATTTCCTCTGTTTTTGAACTACAGTTACGGTCTCTGATGCATCATTCTTAAGCAAGTTGTTGTATTCTAAACCATAAAGTTGCTTCTGCAATAGGGTGAACCTATGCTTAATGTTGTGAAGACCCTATAGAAGGCGTTGGCACTTCTCTTCAAGTGTAATTTCTCCACTTGTAGATCTTTCACTTTTTTTTTTTTTTCTGCCCAGAAAGGCAACTCTGCCTCTAATTTTATATTATATGCTTTTATAATACCATATGGTTTTCTTGCAGCGTTCTGACATCGTCTTCATGCCCAACTAGTTTATCCAGTAATTCAGTCTCAAGATTGCTTTTTTTTTTCTTCTAGCCACTTGTAACGTTAGTTAGATGTTTCTAGCATATATTCAAACATTTTTGTTTTCTGATACCAACTTTTATACTCTCTTTTATTTTTATTTTTTATTAAATTTTCTATGTTTTATGTGCAGGTTAAGCGTGGGATTTACTAACTAAACCTCTTATTTAGGCCCTTGGTTCCAGATTTTGAACCAGGGCTCTGATACCAAATGTAATACCCATAAATATATATCTAAACATCGTTATCCTCATAAGCAATTTATTTCTTAACTAAGACAATACCTATTCAGCATAATATTGATATTCATACAACGACTTCAGGAATTTAGATTCATCAAATATTAAAGACTTCATAGAAGAATAAAATAAATGCATAATTTAACAAGTTACCTCGTTCTGATGCTAAGTTCCGTTGCCAGCTGCCTTGCTACTACTGCTCTCCTGCTACCTGCTACACAGTCCAGTCCTGTTGCAAACACAGAAAAATTGCCCAAAACTATTGTCCACCCTGCCAACTAGGAAAACGACCTAGCTCCAGGATATCTACGGATATCCTGTCCCTCCGAGCCCAAAACCTCTAGCAACTCGGTGCCTGCCTGATCAATATGTCACAACCAGCAAATCTTGTGCCTCAATCTGAGCACACTAATCTCACAGCCCCTCTCAGCTCTCTGCAATACTCAGAGCTCTCCAAACTCATGACCAACTTCCCCCCGTAGAATGATCCCTCCTCCAAACTCCTTTCCCCCCATTATTCCTCCTTCACCGCCTTCCCTTCATTAACTCCCCCACCAAATACCTTATCCCTTTATTAAATACCTTATCCATTCATTTAAATATCCTATCCATTCATTATATTTCTCATATCTTCTCGGGATTCTTATGTGATCCCCTCTTGTATATGCAACTTAATTTAAATGTTATATTTTATTCTCTACCTTTTATTTAATACTTAATTAATTAATGAATTAATTAATATTTAAATGAATCATTAACCATCATAACTAACTCATTAATAATAATCAATTAGAAATGTTCTTTTAAGACATAAATGTAGTTTAGCTAATCTTTTAGGATTATCTCATTAAATTAATTATAGTTAATAATCAAGGGTCGTTACAAACAACCAATGTTTTCTTCTGTGTGGTGTTAAACTCATGTTGCGCAGTCCCTGTACTAAGATATTCAATCATTTTAGAAAAGTATTCATCAACTACCTGGACTAAAAATAGCTGCGCACCAGGGAAGTTGTCCTCTAAGTTTGTAGGTTCCTCTCCATTGGTGACCCTTGATAAATGATCATGCCTTGCATTCAACTTCCCTGGTTTAACTATTACTTCAAAGTCAAATTCTTGAAATAGCAATAACCATCTACAGATTCTCCCCCCCCAACACTGGCTTGTTGACTAGATACTTGAGGGAAGAATGGTCTGTGAACATATTAAAATGTTTGTCAAGTAAATAGTGCCTGAACTTTTGCAGTGCATATACCATTGCTTGGCATTCTCTCTCTATAGTATTGTAGTTCTTCTCCGAGTCTGATAATTTCTTGCTTGCAAACGCTATGGGATGGTTTAACTCTCCTGCTCCTGGCTATGCCAGAATATCTCCAAGTGTTATGGATGATGCATCTACATGCACATGAAATGTATTTTACCAATCTAGGCATACTAGTATAGGTGTTGTGACCATCTTCTCTTTCAAGGTGTCCAACCCTTGCTGGTAGTCATCATTCCACTGAAATTTGATATCTTTCTTGAGCATTTTCTCCATTGGCACAATGATCTGCACATTCCCTTTTATAAATTTTATGTAATAACATGTATGTCCCAATGTGTCTCTCAACTATCACACTGATTTTGGTGGTGAAAAAATCACAATTACTGCAATCTTTGCAGGCTCCACTATTATACCTTGTTTGCATACTATATGACCCAATAAAATTCCAAAATGTGTCCCAAATATGCATTTCTTAATGTTCAGGGATATCTGGCATTGTATGCATCTTTCCAACATTAGACTTAACACCTCTACATGGTCTTTCAACAGACTATATACTGTCCAATCATCCAGGTACACTTCTAAAAAATGATGGATGAATTCTTTGAATGGAGCTATGACTACTCTTGAGAATATTGTCGGTGCATTATTTAGTCCAAAAGGCATGACTGTGTATTGATAGGATCCCCATTCTGTTGAAAAGGTAGTCTTATACCTGTCTTCTAGAGCTATTTTGATTTGGTGGTATCCTGAGAATCCATCTATGAATGAATATGCTTCTTGACCTCCCACATAATCTAGGACTTCATTAGTAAAATGGGTAGGAAAAGGGTCATGTAGGAAAGCATCATTCAACTTCCTTAGGTCGATACATATCCTTATGCCTCCTTTCTTCTTCTCTTGAACTACCATAGGGCTTATCCATTCTGATTCTTCTATTGGTTCTATAATCCCTACCTACAACATTCAATTGATTTCTTCTCTTAATTTCTACTTGTATATTGGGTCCAGTCTGTATGGTCTCTGTCTGACAGGTCTTGCCTCGGGTTTGAGAGGTATCTTCATCTCCCCTATCTCTCCTTCTATGCCTTTCATCTCTATGAATGTTGTTGGGAATAGGTCACTTTACTCACACAATAAATTTGTTATTCTCTCCATTATTTGTTCATCCCAGTAGTCTCCAATTCTATCCATTTTGGGATTATCAGTTGTCCCAATGTTAAAATTCTTCACCTTGATTTGTGCCACAAAAAATTCAAATTCAAGAGATGGACCTTCCACCTCTTTTTTACCTTCAACTTTTGTAATATGAACATTGCACAGCTCACCTTCATCTAGTGCTTCTTCCTGCACATGGTAGCATGAAAATAGTTCTTTGACTGTATGTTTGTTATGTTGTTGATACTATGTCATGTGTTCTAGTTTTGGTTCCTCAATAAATATCATTCCTCTCATCTTCTTCAGGGATAAATCAATGTTGGGGTTCTCACTTTCAAATGAGAAGGTTGCTACAAAGTTTTGCTACAAGACTGTCCATTCAGTGGTACCTCTGCGCAATTCCTGGTCTACATACCAGTTTTCTGGGATTCCTTCCAGGGTGTGAATGAAGTAATGGGGCCATTCTTCTCATGGTGTCATCTTCCATAGTATTCTGCACTTTTCGAAGTGTTCTGTTGTTGTTCCTTGTCCAACATACCTATGTATTGAAATTCTCCTTTTCTCTGTGCCGAATCTGATGCACAATAATCTTATGCATTTATACTAGTCCTGTATGTTTTCCTTATGCGCACCCCACCATCTTGTAGGTGTAGCCTTAAGTGAAATATCTAGGGCTAAGAGCCTTTGATTATCTGATACTTCCTCCTTAAATTTTGTCAGAAAATATTCTACGTCGTTTATGCCATGAAAATTGGGAGGTTCTCTGATTTCTGTACCCACCCATCATACTGCATGGTCTATTCTTGCGCACCTTCTTGTAGATATCTCATGTAGGCATTGTTTCCAATTCTCCAGTCCTGTATCTGAATCAGAAGCACATGACGTGATACTTCTCCAACTAATTACCCCATCTGCAGTTGGATTAATGTAATCTTTTGTGCACACAGTGGTTCTATACAGCTGGTTGATTTATTCTAAATCCAGACAGGTCGGTTCCACAAATATTTTGGCTTCGGATGGGTCCAAGGGTGCAATGACCCAGTATTACCCTGACTCAAATATCATCTTCCTTGTCTTCAAGTTGATTATGGCCTGGTTATCCAATTCCCAATATAGCCCAAGCAATGATGGATAAGGTGTTGTGCCATGTACTATTTCTATCACTTCAAAGTCTACCTTAGTGCGCACTCCATCCATATCTACCGTCACTCATTTCATCTTCCCAATTGGTAGTACATTGTGTTGGTTTTCTAGCTTCAATTGGACTGATGAATAACCTAGTGTGGGATCTCCCATACACTTCCAAGTTTTCTTTGGTAAGACATTTACTTCAGATCCTAGGTCCAATATAACATCTCCCATGTTGAAATCTTTGATATTGGCATTCAATATAAATTATCTGCTTGTCCTCCTTCTGGCATGGAGGTGATTGACTATTTTCTGGTCTAATTTCCCCTCAGTGTTTGTGTTACATTTATCTAGTAGATTATGTAATATTGTAACAGATGATGGGTCTTTGAATAACTGAACACGGGATTGTAGAAAAGTTCGGATACTACTTACTTGGTCTCCAGGGTGTACGTCATTGGTGTGGCCCATTTCTTACGACATTTCACATGTGGGGACATCTTGAGTATACTGCACGACATATGCATATGCAACATTCTTCTTGATAAAATCTTGTCTTTCCTCCTTGAATATTTCCTTTTCCTTTCTTGCATCAAACCGCTTTGGTGGCTCAGTATTCTTCTTCACCCACTGGTGTTGTACTGACTCTTGTTTGACTGCGTCGTCTCCTATTTTAGCTCCTCCGCACGTCACTATGTTGATATTCCTGCCATCCTTTCTAGATTCTACAGAGATCCATTGTACGTTCTGATTGTTCTGATTCTGGTTTTCATGAATCTTCCCCAAAAGTGTTGGGAATTCCTCTGTATCATGATTTGTTGCACGAAAATACATGCATGTCATAGGTGGAAGTGGAAATTCCCTTGCATAATGCCCTGGTTGTTGGTAGTTATGGCATACTATTGGATCTCTTCCTCTTCCAAATCCTCCTATACCTCTTCCTCCACCTCTGTATACAGTTCGATCTCCTCGCGGTGCATTGTACTAAGGCATATAATTATACTGCGCGAGGTTACACTGTGGTTGTGCATTATTATACTGAGGCTACGCAATGTTATAGTGCTGCTTTGCAGTGTTGTATGGAGGTGGTACTTGATTTAACTTGGGTTCAAATTTTCCTGTCATCATTTCTGCCTGCACCCTATAGGTATCCGACATTCTCTCCCTCATCAGATCCATTGTTCTACATTCTTTGTCATCATGACCCATTGATTTGCAAAAGTTTCAATATGAATTCTTGGGTATTGTTTGATACTTTTGCATCATTGGACAATGATATGGATCATTCCCATGTGTTTTACAGATCTTGCACCAGGGTCCTCTTGTTGGCAAGGGATTTTGCATTCCTGTTTCCATGTACAACGCGCACGTTGAGCATTCGTTCTTGTGGTGTACTTCTATCATGCATGTGGTACACCAAACAAATTCTCTCTTGTCCTTGCCCTTATTCTGATTTAGTTGAAATGTTAGATTCTTCAGATACTCCTTCAATTCCTTTATGGTTGGATCTGTATTATGATACTGGTTTTCCTCTAGTTGTAAGGATGCCTGTAGAGCCTCTTCTTGAGTCTAGAATTTTTGTTGTCTGAGTGGGTATTTTAGTTGTGGTAACAAATAATTCACAAAAAATTCCTATGTTGCAAGTCAGTCATGGAATACATCAATTTCCCTTTTAAATGTTTGAATCTCTGGTCAATTTCCCAGACAGATTCTCCTAGTTTATGTCTGATCTCTATCGTCTCATTGATGTATTGGTCCTCTGAGTTGGTCTTCTAAAATTTGTTTATCAGTAGCTTCTTGACATCTGTAATCATCCTTGTTGTTCCTAGTGTACTATTTACATCTAAGCTCATGTACCAATCCAGTGCGCGGTCTCTTAGCGTGATATCTAATTGCACAAGTTTTGTATCCTCATATGTGATTTTCTTTGCTTCCCAAATATTTTCACAGATAAACAAGTTCTTTTTACCATCCTCTGATGCCTCTCCCTTGAATTTTGGTAACCTAATGGTGGGATCATATCCTACCATCTTGAACGATGATGGCTACGACCTCTGCAAGGTGTAGATACTTGACTACTACTGACAGAACTGACTCCTCCAGTTGATGATCCTTGTTTAGATGTACTTCCTGTTTTGTTTCTTCCACTAAAATTTGGTTTTCTAAATGGTGGTGTTCTTTCTGGTGTATTGGTCACACATGGGTTTATGGGTTCCACACTGACACTAACATGGATAGGAGATTTTCCTTTTGTTCCTGCTCTTGGACCTCTTGTCTTTCTTTCATATGTTGCACGTAGGATTTCCTCAATCTTCTCCACAACTCAGAGATCCTCTACCTCTTATTCATCACTTGCCAAGCCTTCCCTCATTGTTATGGCTCTCTTCTTATTGTTCATATTGTATTGGTAGGGTGCTCCACTACGCGTCTTTCCAGCTATTTCCATGATCTGCTTGATCTGGTCTTCCTCCATCATGATTGGTTCCAAGGCCTCCTCCTTCTTTCCTTTATCCATCTCTTCCTCCATTTCTCCAACTCTTGTGAGTGCTTTCCCCCTTCCCCCATGCACGCAGGGAAGTTTAGTTGTTTGACTCCATAGTCATTACACCTTTTTTATATAGTAGGATATTTATGGAAGTATACAATGACCTAATATAACTTCCTCGCAGTCCTCTTAGGAACTCTTGATTTGCTGCGCTATAAGACTTCGCAGTGTCTACTGCAAATTCCATGATAAATCCTGCAACAATACTGTCTAACTAGAAATCTATTGCGCGCGTGAATTTGCTATCAACTTATTGCAACTACGCCATCTCTACATGATTCCACTCTAGTTGTATGATTCGATTTGTTGCATGGTTTTCTTTCAACCTCAATATCCACTTCTACAACACATGTGGGAAATCATAGAAAAATACTTCATGCAAGTCACTAAATACATACTTGTCCAGATATTTATGTGGTGTTATTTTAGGTTTTTTGTTGTCTTTCTGCACAAACTCTAGCTCCTTTGTCTTCAACCAACTTTCGATCTCTTCCTTCGTTGGATTCCACTGTCTAAACATCCCCTTTTATATTTTCATTCTTTTAACGCTTCCTCAACAAATCTGGCATTCTTTTACCAATTCTTCAGCAGATCTCATTCACTCAATCCCATCCTATTCCAACCAGCAATAGAACCATTTTTGGTTACTACTCTCTTTCTACTCAGGTTCAGATCTGAACAAGCTTCCAACAAAGAATCTAAAACTATAGGTCCTCATGGTTAACCAAAGGGTAACACAACAAACAGAGTGTACTGCGCAGTCTCACCCAAGATAGTTCTATGGGTGGCTGCAATGCTCAGGTGCCTGCAGTCTGGGAATGAGTGGTGATTTGGGAGTGTACTTTGGGATCTTTATTCATTTACTATCTCATACATATATATTTAATATAGTGTCCTTTTTTATCCATGCATGTAAATCAACAGATCTAACTACTTCATCAAGACAATTATCTAAGAGTTTACCATTGACAGAAAAGAAATAAACAATAAACAGTTCACATAACACATGATCTATCGTGGTTCACCCCATCTTGGGCTGCGTCCACAAATATTTGGCTCTCAAGCTCTTTTATTATGTTTCTGTAAGATGTCGCGCCACATGCACTACAGTCTCTGGTCTTACAATCACCACAGACTCCTCAATCCCTGTAAGGCTGACTAGATCTCACTAGGCTTCTCAACATGCAATCTAACCCTTGGAATCGAGTTGCCTGACTCTCCTCTAGCTCAACAACTTACAAAAATTTATAGCTCTTATAATATTTGTTTAGCCACGCAAAACAATCTTCCTTTTCATGCTAGCTCTTGAACCCGCTACCTAGACCTCCTATACTTACTTATACATATTATTGGCTTATTGGCCATTACCATATCTTACAAAAACCCTAACCCTAATGTAGTTAGGTTTCCTTGCATGCGCACCTTGCATGCTTTCCTCGCACATGTTGCTTTTCCTTCCAGCTGTCTCTCTCCCACTTCGTGCTTTTCTCTCCAAAAATAGTCTTTTCCCCAAAATGGGCCTGCGCCCAACACCTCCAACGATGAAATATATGTTTTTAACCATTAGGCCAATTCATGTTCCTTATTTAACTATCCAATAAAAAACTAATTAATCTACGAGAACTAAAAATGAATTTAAATAAAAATAAATAAATAAAATAAAAAAAACATAAATAAATAAAAATAAGAATCGAATGACAAATAAATTCAATAATGAGAAAAACAAAATAAATGAAAATAAAAAACAAAATAATAAATAAATAACAAAAAACAAAAATGAATATAAAATAATATCTCCCCCCTTCCCCCACCAGCTTGGAAAAAGTACAATATATATATATATATATATATATATATATATATAATTTCCAAATCCCTTTTCGTCGTTGAGATTTTGGGGAGCTTAGGAGATGACACTGCACTCTCATATCACCGACGAGCACCACCAACGTTTCACCGATGATCACTTATAAACTTGAAATTAATATTTAAAAACTCAAAGGTTTGCACACTTTTTAATAAGAATATCATATAATATTTTCAAATAGGTGGACATTTATGGAGGGGCATTTGAATAATATTTTTAAATACTGCTCATGTGGATTAATTGTCATTGGAAATATTACACCTTTCTCCGACAAGCTCAATTTTTCACACACCAAGTTCTCCCATTTTCGACGACAAAGTCCACCCCAACCATTTAAAATATTAACCTTTTAGTACACATTATTTTATTCATTTAATTTTTGGTTGGGATATAGTGTGGTTGTTGGGATTAGTATAGATATGAGATATTTCCATCATGAATGCATATCTCCCTATGAAAATTTTTCAATATTTAAGTTAATTAAATCTGCTATAATATAAAAGAAAAATTATATTATATCATATTCATGTTTCTAAGATTTAATGAGGGGAAAATGAAATATAAGCTAAAGCATTTTCTAGAACTCCCTATAACATAGGAAATTCATATTTTTTTAGGAAATCCCTATATTATAAGGAGGCATAGAAAATAGGGTCAAGGCATAGATGGGTAAAAGGTAAAAAGTAAAAAATTAAAAAAAAAATGTGCATATTAAAACAATTGAGTTTTAAAAAAGAAAAACAATAAATAAAAGGAAAAATGAAAAATGGAGAGTAATGAAGATTTAAAATACAAATATGTAAAAAAAAAACTTCACCCTAGGTTTTAGTGTGAATTATCATTTTTTATCCTTATAAAATAAATAAAATAATTGACAAAAAATAAAATAAAAAATAAATAATTAAAATTAAATTAAATAGCATACATAAACAAATAAAATTAAATAAACATTTACAAAAGAAACACACAAAATAAAGTTAAAATTGAATTAAAATAAATATATATACAAAAAAATAAAATAAAGTAAAATGATACAATATAGTTACAAAAAATGGGATAAATTAGATATATATATATAGGCAAGTCGAAGTCCCACGCCTCCTAGATTCCACTATTCATGCCTACTAGGATATCAACGTGGTAGCTAGCATGTCTTGAGGGGTAACATGTGTCATTTGGTGATTGCATGGGACTAGAAAGGGCCCCACTTGAGTGAGGAGTAAGGATGGGAGGAGCATCAATGATGATGGATCGTCGATGAGGAGGAGGTACTAGTATACAAGGGGTTATCGATGACAAGGAAGCCCCTAACAAAAATAAGTGTTGATGACAAGGGATCATCAACGATGAACGAGAACATGAGAATCACTGACGACGAGAGAGGACAGAAGAATCACCGATGACGATGGATCGTCGACGATGAGGGGGGACATGTGTTAAACAAAGGATGCATGCATGTGTCATGCGGGTGACAGATCGTCGCAGTGCCAGGTATCTTAGGATGCTAGCGTGGTGGTTGAGCGAGCCTAGGGTTGATTAACTATCAGCTAACTCGAGTCACCAAAGGGATAGTGGTTGTTGATAGCTAACTTATGAATGTTGTTGAATCAATGGGGAGGCCTCGTCGTCAACAAGTAGGTTAGAGTGCGAAGGGTAGGAGTGATGAAGTCTCGATAATGAAAAGGCCATGAGGGCGGCATCGATGATGGAGGGTTGGTAACATCCAAGTGATAGAGAAGAGGTTTTCCGACAACGAAAAGGTCTTCGTTGAATAATGGGTCAGACGACTGAAGAACCTAAGTGGAGAACTCCCAACGACAAAGAGGATACATGGTAGGTGCCACAAAAACATCATGTCAATACCACATAGGATGGCACAAGTGAGAGAGAACCACGTGGATACCACATGAAAGTGAAGTGGAAAGGTGAGTGAAGACTTAGGAAACTTTGGGAAGGCATAACTTTTGATTTGGAACTCAGATTTAAGCATGATTACAGGTGTTGGAAAGATATTGAATAGTAGAATCCAAATAAGAGGTTTAAATAGAGAGAATAATAGAAGAAAAGAGAGGGAATGATAAATAAATAAAAGGGAAGGATAAAAGGGGAAGAAGATCAAAGTATTCCCCCACATGCATATCAAGGATGGAGAAATCAGGAAGAAAGGATATCACGCTAACTTGTTCCTGCAACCATAGAAAGAGATGAAATCAATTACCTGATAAAAAATGACATTCACCAACACATGAGAGGAACAATATTTCCTTTCCTTTAATAAAATTTATGAACAAGTACTAAAAGTGAAGGAAATGAGGAGGAGAGGTTTTTCGAAGTATAAGATCAAAAGAGGAAATCAATCACTATCAAACACAGTCATCAATTAAGATCGAACCCCAAAACTCCCTTGAGGTAGGAAAATAAATAACATAGGCTCCAACAGTAGAGGATTAGGCAATATGATCAAAATTTTAGTAGGGGATCGTTTTCCTTTCTCTTGTAAAAGAAAAAGTAAAAAGGGGGATTGTTGCGGACACAACACTACCCAGTTACCTAGGTATGTGAGAGTATTCTTATTGAGTTATGTTCTCAGTTCCACTATATCAGTTAGGTTGTCGAATGGTTGAGCTACGACTGGCTTCAGGATACCTATAGGACTCTCGATATACCTGAGGGAACATGGAAGTGAAATTGCGCGTACAGGTGATGTATGGTGTGGTATTACTCGAAGGGGCACAAACAAGAGTTACATGAGTTTCCAACAAGGTGAAACCATGTGTAGTTCATACATGTATTATTCCCCAACCATAGTTTTACTTTCTTAAGAAAGTGCATTGATACCACTTGTAGGGTACCAAATATTAATATGCAAAGACATATCCACACATATTATCAAATTATTTAGTAGAAAGAAACATAACAATGAACACAATAACAATAGGTACCAAAATCTGATAGATTTATTAATTATGGAAAACAATGTTCACTTGCCTATTCAAAGGGGGAATCTTCGCTGGAGAAAAACTCGAGTACAAATGATTTCACAAGACAACCTTTAAAATGTTTTCTACCTCTATATATATGACTTCTATCTTCTTTAGAACATTCTAGAGGATGAACTTTCTAGAGGTGGAACCTTCTAGTAAGTATTCATACAATAGTGGTGTTCATATTATTACATATGTCATATTTACTAATGATGGAATTTATTGCATAAAAATACATATTATTCTATCTACTTAAGGGATTAAGAAGGTTGGGACCCTAACACCTCAGCTGGGAGGATTTTCCATTACATACAATTTCAACATATCTTCAATTATCTTGTTAGTCCTCTCTGTCTGCCCATATGAATCTGGGTGATATATTGTACTAAAATTCAAATTGGTTCTGAATCCATTAAACAACCTCTTCCAATAAATGGAAGTGAACTTGGGATATTGATATCACACTATCTCCTTGGTAACACCATGTAGCATGGAAATTTACTTCATATAAATACTGTATCACCCCTATTTACCCCATCTTGTAATTATTCATGATTAATTATTTCCATGCCGTGGCATGCAAACAATGTAAACATATTATTGTTTAATTGTAACTTCCAACTAGTTGACTGCTGGATGAAGCCTTAAAGTATCTACCATGATACCACTAGAAAAAAGAGTGAGGAAGATTAGAGAGGGGGATCATTATGCTGAAATGACCCAAACCTCCTTGTTGAGATATTATTTTGAAAATATACAGACTATTTCCTTAACCCCGATTCTAAGGAAAAATTAGTTAATGATAAGGGGTTGTAGTTGAACAACCAACCACCGCCACAAATATAGGTATGGGAAATTTAGTTAGGACAATAGAAGTTTCTAGCTAGGGGTAATAAAGAGTATAAATTATGCACTCAGTTTGATATCACATGTTCCTTCTGATAGAAGGAACAAGATAGGTCGATAACCTTCCTGTGTGGGGAATGTCAGGAAAGAAAAGGAGATTCCAAGGGGGAAAGGAGATGTAAGTTGGAGAGAGAGAGTTTGGGTTGTGGGACTGGTATGAGAGTCGAGGTCCCCAATCAGTGTCGAGAGGTTGAGATATTGATGTTGGGAGGGCGTTTGATAAACCTCGATGAGGCTTGGGATAGGTGGGTATGAGGAAATCCTTTCCCTATTTCCTTGAGAACCCGAGGAAGAATCCCTCGGTGGTATCATGGATTGGAACGGGGGTGGCCAGACTGCAAAAAATTGTTGCTTCTGAGCCAATGGTTGGGTGGAAAGGAGAAAACCCATAGTCAATTGGCTGGTCACCAGTTGTAATATATAAGTATTTCTATATTATGTGTAATTGAACTGTAAGTTATGGATGAATGCACGTATTTTCATTCCAGGAAGTGTAAGCTTGTTTGATGAATAAAATAGCTATGCCACTCCAAGTTGGAGTACTCGAGTAATGATAGAACAACATGAAGGTTTATTTTCTATGAACGTTTTATTGAATGGGTAGATATGCCTGTACAATTTGAAAGGAATCCACGTATTTTGTACCAATTCTTATGTTGTAAAATGCATAAGTTAGGCATACCATAGTAGTCATTAACCTTGTATGGTTTTGAGTAGGTACCATCAAGTCAAATTAATAAATGATTGATCCCTCTAAGATGTCTGAGAAAGACTGATTGTGGGGCTATCCCTAAAACTTGCAAGTCCTTGAATTGGGAAGCTTGCAAGCCATTAAAATCACATTGGGAGGACAGACATAGGTACCTCGATATGGGTATCGAAATGCCTCAGTGTCTAAGGGAAGTCCCTATCCAATCAAAGGGATTTGAGCCTTGTGAAACCCTCTACCAATGAAATGGAAAGTTTGTACGATGCAAACCATCACCCAAATGGTAAGGAGTGAATGCATTAGTCAGATTGAAAATGGATTACAGAGTTCCTAAAGGCTTGGTAAGCCTTAGATAGGGCTTGGAAGAAATCCCTGACCTGCTAAGTCCTTAATAGGATGGTTACACAAAGATGAACCCTTGTTTTAAGCCTGAAGGAATCACATTCATCGATTCAACATTAAAATCATATATAGATTGTTAGCTCTGTTGTTGTGGTTACCGTCGGGGTCCGATGACACAAAAGACCTAGAGTAATCATAGTCATTGGATCAACGCAGTGATAAAATCATGGCCCTTCATCAGAAGGTGTGGTCATTGGAGTGCCTGTGAGAAGGGTTATGAAGGACTCTAATGGAATAGTCTCTAAGTTAATAAGGATCGTTGGATCCATCATAGGTTCTACCTCAACCATTGGATTCAGAAAGATTTGTATTGGAAAAAAGGAGTGGAGGGAGATGATGTCGATGTTATGCATCTTGTCAGTGTGGTAATGTTATAAGTAAAATCTATTTGTTGGGACAGATCCGACCTATCTGGCTGTGAAACCAGTTACAACCTTTTTGATAGCTTGGCACAAGGCATAGACTATCCACAGCTCAGGTGGTACTTCGCTTGAGGTGGTAATGAAGGGGAAAAAAGAGAGTTGAAAGACTTACAAGAAGTGTTTCTCAGGACCACCCACCCTGGGTGTTGTCCTCCCTCGGCTTCCTGGATGGAAAAAATGGCCTAGGGGATGAAAAATATGGACAGTAGGATGAAAATAAGCACACTGATTTTTTGTACAGCGAACTAAATAAAGCAAACAACGAGTTGTTCACTCCATTAAAGTGTTGGAAAATGGCCCAGAATGGGTCCCCGGGGTAAACCGGTGTCCTGGACAATTAACCAATGGATGCCTCAAGTGAAAGAGTGCAAAGCAAGGGTGAAACGTGGGCTTAAACGCTACAACAAAGTCCTTTGAAATGGTTGTAAGTTGTGAACAACAAGTTGTTCGAAGCTTTTAAGACAAGGAAACAAGCCCATAATGGTTTGATACACCTCGGGGTGACCTGGGAAATGATCCCGGAAGATTGTTAAATCAAAAGGGGGTTGTAAAAGGGGATGAAAAACCTTTTTAAAAGATGTTACAACTATGCTATAAGGGAAAGTATTCACAGCTTCAATTTTCGGTTTGTGGGTGAAAGGTGGACTGACGAAAGGTTGACTTTAAAAGTATTTTATTGGTCAATTTTTAGTTTTTTAACACATGCCTTGGCCACCACACTGTTTTGAAGGTTATCCCGATCAAGCAAAGACATCCTGGAACTATGCCAACCATTATAAGAAGAGTATTCCTACAAGACCATGGTGGTTAGTTTGAAGAGTGCCCCATGCAGTTTAGAGAAGCAGGGGTTAGCCACTTCTCGTCACTAGCACTTTCGGGCTCTTAAAGCCGCTTGGATGGAAGAAGGATACCTTCGAAAAGGAAGAGGCCCAGGACCCCCATAAAGGGAGTTTTAGCTGAGCTTACCCAAACAGAGTAGTATTCCAACCAAGATAAGCTAATCAACTCCTTGATTGAGTGGTACTAAGGAAAGACCACTCGACTTGTACTGACTAGACAACTTCTGAGGGGATCCTGATGAAGACTCCCTGGCATTGACTCTTAGTATCCTACAAAATTGAAATTGCTTGAAATGAAACACTAGGCCATCAACGTGGTGAGGTCACATCTTCCTTTCACAAGCGTTCCTACTGGTTACTGAATTTGAAATCTATCTAAAACTATATACATAAAATAAGTAAATAGGTAGGTGACATAAATGTCACAGCTAAATAATATGTACATGTATGTAGCTAAAGAGTATAAGTTTGTTTTGAGTGTATGGGGCAGATCCCTGAATTGTTTTCAAGTGTTTTGCAGATTTTTGAGTGTATTTAGCTTGTTGATTTTTGTATGGCCCCTTTAGGGGCAGCCACCTGTAGATTAGTGAATGAAAAATGATACAATGAAAATATGACAAGATTAACTAATTACAAGTAACGATTACACCAGTCAACCCAAAGGAATGGGTTGAGGCTCTTTGTGAGTGGCAAGGCCACCATGTTCATGAAAGCCCCAACTAACTCCTTGTATGGGGATTGGAAATTTAGTGTTTGAAATTTAGAAATGGTGATGATTATCTACGCAAGTATAGATCAGATTTTATGAGCATAAATTCACAAGTAAACTACTCAAGTTATCTACACAAACTAAGCATATCAACATTGGTATGTGTGCCAAAATTTTTGGAATGAGTGAAAGTGATATATAAAGTGATTACCGATCAAATTGGATGTTTTTCTTCATTCTCATACTGGCTCCTTTGCCTCAAACATGTCTTTAGGTGATCCCCAATCGCTTACGAGAGGCATAATAGGTGACCAGTTATGTCCTTGCAGGCAAACAATTTTTTTTTTAATATTTATGTATGGAAAAACTAAAATAAATGTACAAAAAATTGCACATAAAAGTTATATAACATCCAACTAAGATGGCTGTCCCATGGGGGTAAATTGACCAAAATGACCAATTTTCCTATTTGGGACAACAAGGTTAATGGTAGGAAAACATAACAGAAATATACATGAATGAAAAGAGAAATCAAAAAAGTATGAATAGCCAACTAAGGGGCCTATTTGATTGTTGTCCTAAGGGGCCCTAAGACTCCCAACCACTAGCTAAGGCTGAAAATAAATGACCAGGTTGAAGTGACAAAGGAATCTGTGGGTATGGAGGAGCAGAGGAGGTGAGGTGGTGAGATGGGGGGAGGGACAATGCATAAGTGGAGAAGGGGTAGAGAGGAGGGAGGACTCGCGTGCAGTATGGGAAGGTTGTGCTAGAGTGTGGGGAAAGGGGAGAGGGAGATGGGAGGAGTGTATTGGTGGCGAGGGTTTGGGAAGAGAGGAGTGTGGATGGGAGGGAAGCATAGAGGTGAGTGGTTGTTGCGCACAGAGGAGAGGAGTGCGTCGAGGTGGGGATGGGAGGAGCAGGGAGCGGGTAAGCGGAGGAGCTATGGTGAGAAGTTGTGGCAGAGGCACATGCACGCATAAGAGAGGAGAGGTTTGGAGGTGGTTGCACGCAGGGGAGAGGGAGCAGGGAATGGAGGATGGGAGGTGAGTGTGGGCTAGTAATAGTGGAGTATCATGGGTCAGTGCATGTGTGAGGGAGGCAGAGGAGGAGGGAGGAAGAGGAAGGGGCACATGTAGGTGGGAGGAGAGTAGGGTAAGATTGTGGGAAAGGGGAAGAGGGGAGGAGGAATGGGGGTTTGGAGAGGGTCGAAGGAGATCGAGAGGAGGTCAAGCACACATGTAAGTAGAGGCCGGATCTAGTGCATGCAGGTGGACGCTGAGGTGGTGGTGGTGAGGGGGAGGTGGTGGTTCCTGGGTGGCCAGCCACCCCCAAAATTAATTTATTTTTGAAATTTTTTGCAAAGTGGGTTTTTTTACATAGTCTTTTAGGAATGGGAGGTCATGGGTTCAAACCCCCTCCCCTCCCTTTGAATTTATGGGCCATTTATGGGCTTTCTGGGTAGAGTAAAAGGAAGGGGGTTGGGGTTCAAATCCCAGGGCCTACAAATGGCCATGAATAGGCCTGCAACTTCAACCCAAATCAGAAATTTAAACATCTAAAGGGGACATGGAGGCTTGGGCCTGGTGCCCAAGAGGGGATCGAATCCCCTCTCCTTTGCATCTTTTGCACACACAACTAATTGATTTCAAAAACCAAAAAAACTAAACCAAAAAACATGACATGAAATCTGAAGCAATTATGAGAGAAACATCCCGAAGGAAAAAATACACTCTTCTATGCACACATTTCACCACACCCAACAAACTTTTTGTTTTCATTGAAATGGGACTGAATGAGGGTTTACCTAGCTCAGTGATTGAAGACTGTTGCATGGTGTTGGTTGGTTGTCCAATGCAGAGCTGCAACTACTATCAGGAGACCTCCTTTTGCTGCCATGGAAGCATGTTGCAGAGCTCCTCCTCCCCCTGGCCAAAATGCCAAAATGGCTTGAGAGAGGGGAGAGGGGAGTTTTGTATTTTCAAATTTTCAAGAAAAACTAATTTCCCAAAAAATGCATGAGGAGACTACATGTCTTCTCCTCCATTTTCCATAATTTGTGAAATTTTTTTATAATTTTTTCCAATTATTTTTTAATATTTCTTGAAAACTGTGCAAGTCAAAGTTTGACTTTGACTTTGACTTTGACCTTTTTGCTGTTGAATTAGCCCCAAAAGGTTGCTAGGTGATACAGAGTCAGAATTGGACGCAGGGCACATCATTGGAAAGGCCTCTACAAGCCCGTCGATAATATGCCCTCACCAATATGAAATAATTCCACCTCAACCCTCTATTTCAGCTCGGAATAGTTGCCTGTCCAAAAACCCCTGACTTGCTGGTGGGCCCACTGTTGGAAAATGTTTAAAAGGTAGCGCATGCTTGTCATTTATGGCAAGTATAGCAATGAAGATGGCATGTGTACAGGAAGAATGTAACATATGGGCACCAGAAGTATTTTTGTGAAGACTCTGTAGAGGCACAGAAGTCCAAGAATCCCTTGGGGATTAAGAAGTGAAAGCTCAGGAGGAACAATGTCGAGGAGAACGCGTGCATCAAATATCAAGATACAGGAGTTCGTAGAGGAGAAGGAAGACAAATTTCGAGGCCTTTAAGAACTTATAATTCTCCCAAGGTTGGGAGGAAAGTGTGCAAATCTCAGAAGGGAGCACAGCCGCTGTCAGATCGGATGAAGAAGAAGATCTGAACCGTTGGTTTCTACGTCTAGGAGGAGCTCAGGAGAAGCCTACAGAAGGGAGATATCGAGAGTCATTGGATCTCATTCAGAAATCTCGTCAGCCGTCATATCGGACAGGAGCTCCATGAGGTTTACCATCGGGAAAAGCCAAGGTGAAATCTCGAAAGGAGGGTTGACTCATCGGGGTTTCACATATTGGGAATCCCGTGAGCCAATGCATTGCGGCATTGAAAATATCGAAACCCCGACGAGTGGTAAGACTATGGTCACGGGGATAACGGTCATATGGGCTAGGAGCCTAGCCAGGAGAGTGAGTGCATAAAGAGCGCGTTGGGATTCGAGGGATTGATAATCCTGAGGACATACATGTTTCGACATTGGAAAGTCTGAAACCCCGATGAGGAGGTTTGGCTGCGGTCATATAGGGGGAGGTCATGTGGACCACGAGCTTAGACGGAGGGATAATTGAAGTTAGAGGCGTCAAATCTGAGTTCAGGGTCCGACCACCATTGGATCGAGGAAAACCTGCACGATCTTTAAAAAGTGCAAGGAGTAGAGGGCTCACAAATCCCGGAAGTAGGAGGACCGTCCATCTCAGGGGGTTATGTAGATCGTTGACCCGATTCCCTGTCGGGGTATCGAGGATTGAGTGTTGGATATGTCAAAGATTATTGACATCAAGAATACCGATTTCATGATAGGCAAAATCGCGACTTAAATCACAGCCGTTGAATCAAGATTTGATATGGACCGTTGATTCCAGTCAATGGAGAGGCATCGGGGATTGAGAGTTGGACATGTCAAATATTATTGACATCAGGAATCTCGATATCGCGATATGTGAAATCGGGATGTAATATGAACTGTCAGATCAAGTGTTGATCGGAGGGCTACTGATGCACGATACAATGAAACTGCCAGAAACTATTGATGGTGTCTGCTAGAGAATTCGAAGAGACCCCTGTGTGATCGCCAGAGGAGATGAAGAGTCTCCATGCTTTGTCCGAGTGAAGGAAGACTATTCTTAGAAGGGATTGATAGATGGATCAGCATGGAAGCCTGTAACTGAAACAGAGAAGGTGAGCTCGACTGTCACAGAGAAGACGAAGAGTCTCAACTGCCAGAGAGGCTGAGGAATCTCAGCATAACACCCAGTGATGCCGAACACGCGTTTGAACTGCCAGAGAAGTCGAAGAGTCGTGATGATGATCACGCGGAGCACTTGAGATGTGGAGGAGATTGGCGCGGTATGAGCATGCAGAGGAATGGCGATTATTGCATGCACAAGATGCACAGAAACTATATATACATGGTACAGAGAAGAGAAGTGTCGTTGTTTCTATTGGAGGTTGTTGTGGTTGTTGTTGGTGAAGGTGATTCATGTGTGAAGAAGGAGGAGAGTGCAGCAGCTGAATAGCACAGAAGAGGAACTGTGCAGTGAATGGACATGGAGCACAGACCATAAAAAACGGAAGAACAGACAGTGCAAGTGATGTGTGTAGAAAGGCAATGAGGCAGACAGAGCAACGAAATGCAACAGAATAGTGATGAGTCTAGTAAGCCATTGTTGAACATCATATTGCTGTAATAAGTTTCAGTAGCAAAGGTTTATATTTCAGGGTGGTTGGGAGGAGCTAGGGAGGACTGGTGTCCTCAAAGGTTCAAGTGGGTGCTTGAACACAGGGAGTTGGTGCTTCCTTCTAGTTGGTGCTAGAGAAACCAGGGAGT
>ML787843.1:566133-579780 GCA_009831015.1 Picea engelmannii | reverse complement strand
TGTGAATGATGCTGAAAGTGCCATTGTTTATTTCCCTGCATTATTGTGATCATCATTCAGTGTCTCTACAAAGAGTTTAAAAGAACCATAATTGTTTAAGCATGGTAACAACTGATTCACCCCCCCTCTCAGTTGTCTAACACCCACATGAAACCCAATCTTGCGAAAGGTGCCAAATCGCCATATGATATCCAATCAAGGAAAATGAGGTACCATTGGAAAGTTATCGATGATTACTTCGACGAGGTGACCATAGATTTGTGTGATGGGGAAATTAATGGATTTTTTAGCTATCATGAAACCCTACCATGTGAGCTGGTTGTCCCCCTTTGCCTGAAATAATTGACCAACTTGTGACAACTCTAACCGGGCCATCCGAGGTTAGAATGAGGAAAATTATTAGGCGTTGGAAATTTATCTAAGTCTATTATCGTGTGATATCACTGAATCTTTGATTTAAAACTCTTTACCATCACTTTTTAAACCTTGAAACACTGTACCCAATTTGGTGTCCGAAATTGGTCATGAACTTGCGAAATCTTGTTCTTACCAACTGGGGGTCGAAACCAAGCACGGGATATAATGTTGGAAAGGTATCAAACTTACCTACACCATGTCCAGGTTTTATTTTCCTTTTGAGACAATAATATTAAAATAATCAGACCAGGATGTCACAGTTATTGGTTTTGTCCATTCAGGTGATGCTAACTTTGTGTCCTCCATACGGGGTCATACGGACTCAGAATCAGGCTCATGATAGCCCGTTGGAAATATTGTCTTGATGCCTACAACATGGAATCATTTTATTTCTTGAATTGTGACTATATTTGATCTTATCCTTTGCGAAAGGATCCCGTCCTCAAGGGATTCACCTAGTGACAGGCAGAGGGGGCCAACGTAAAAGTTCTTGTAAACTGTGTGCTTAGCTCATGAAATCTGAACCAAAAAGTATTGAAGTGAGGAAGAAATTATGTGGGAGATTTAACAACCCCCTAAAGGTATACAACTGATACTCTTTCAAGGGAAGAGGCCATAGTAACTATGACCCCCGCCACTATCTTCGACTGGAACCATAGCACCAAGGGACGTTTGTGGAGCAATGACTGTGTAAAACACCATGTTGAGCCCAGAGAATATATTTTGGTCAACATTATTGGCGTCGGAGGGAAAATGCTTTCCAAAGAATGTAGAACAATGGGATCACCCTCGTGACAGGCAGGAATACTCAGTGGAAATTTATACATTCAAAGTGACTGATGTGGGTGAGGGGGGGAATTCAACTGTAGTATAAGGAATATTTTTCACATTAGGGATAACCGAACAATGAAAGTGGTGCAGTGAATATATACAACAAAAAATATACTGAGAATCACATAAGATAGAAGAATAGGAATAATGGCCTAGGTTTTGTTCAGCAATGTGGCCCAAGTGACCTGGGTCCCTCACCCAAATTATGGTTTAATTGTGAGAATACAGAATTAAGGTGAACCTTGGCTCAACACAAAGTCTCATGCTTGCCTTTTATTCTCGACATACAAACAAGAAAACGAGGATTTTTTGAAATAAATGACCCACTGGAGGAAAACTAGAAAGCAAACCAGTCAAACAAGGGAGTAAAGAAATATAAAAACCTTTGGCAGTAGGTGCTGAAATATCAAGTGCTCACAAGTGATGGAACTTCGTAGGAAAACGACTGTTTCTTGGAAAAATCAGATTGTAAGTGGTTAGGTAAAGTGTAGTTGCAATCACATAGATATGTAAGCCATCATGCCATCATGGTTTTCAGCTTCACCAGAGAATGATATGCTACCTCCTTAGACTTTCCCTACTGACTTTGATTAAATAACAATCAAGTTTACTCCTATTTAAGATGACATTAAGACAAAGTTTCCCAAAATTCCAAGTATGATAAAAGGGATCCTAGGAGTTCATTCTTTTCAAACCGCCATCCAAGAATAAGAACAGTACCCTTCCCATTTAGACAAACCAAAAAGAAGACAACCTATGACATTAAAATGAAAAAGACCAAAACCAAGGGAAAAAATCAAAGAGGGATTATACTCCAAAATCGAAACCAAACAAGCAAAAAGACCCAAAATTGAAACCAAGCAAGCAAAAGGGATCAAGATTGAAACCAAGGGGGTATATGCAAGCATACAAAAGACAACATCAAATACATACAAGAAGGAAAATAAAAAACAAAGAATACATACAAACAGAAAAAGAACGAGTGGTGACTTATGTAGAAGATGACGAGGTCTCTTAGGAGTAGAAGAACTTTAGGTGACGACCATTCATAGGGAATTGAAGTGGTTCACCATCCAAGGTTTTTAATCTGAAAGCATTTTTCCCTAAAACCTCGTAGATTGTGTAAGGAACCAACCATAAAGAATCAAACTTGTGATGTTTGGATGGGGCCTCATGTGCTTTGTCCCACAATAGGACATCATCTCCTACTTTGTAATTTACCATTGTGGCTCTTTTATCGAAGCAACATTTAAAAATGTCTTGCTTATTTTGTAGGTGTTGGAATATGTCCTTTCT
This sequence comes from Picea engelmannii, assembly GCA_009831015.1. NCBI lineage: Eukaryota > Viridiplantae > Streptophyta > Pinopsida > Pinales > Pinaceae > Picea > Picea engelmannii. The sequence goes on along the minus strand of ML787843.1, from coordinate 577,236 downwards.
TACCTCCTCTAGTTCGACGAGTGTGTCTAAACGATGTTGTAATGGTTGGAAATCATCTTCTGCCTCAGCAATAACAAACCTCAAGGCTGGAATTTGTAAGTGAACGGGTAGGACAACATGGGCTCCATACACTAGAGTGTAAGGAATTTGACCCATTGTTGTCTTAGGGGTTATATGATCAGCCCATAAAGAAAATTTTATCTTTGTGTGCCAATCACGCTTGTTATCCTTGACTATCCTCTTAAGGATCCGAATCAGATTTTTATTTGTTGATTCGACCAATCCATTACCTTGGGGGTAATAGGTGGAAGATCAAAATTTGGATGCCATATGTAACACCAAGGTGGAGTATGACAACATACATGAAATATGATCCGTTATTAGTTAATATCTGAGCAGGGGTTCCAAAATGGGATAAAATGTTACATTCAATGAATTCTACCACTTGTTGACTAGTAGTGTTCCTAAGAGAGATTGCTTCAGCCCACTTTGTAAAGTAGTCTGTGGCTGTTAATATGAATACGTGACCAGCGCTAGAAGGTGGTGAAACTGGCCCAATAAAGTCCATGCCCCATCTTTCAAAAGGGACTTGGACTTGAATAGGCCTAATGGGTAAGGCAACTAAGTTTTTGCTTCCCAGTGAAGCGTTGGCAAGCTTCGCATTTTCGAACTAGTAAATAGGCATCTTTGTGGAGTGAAAGCCAAAAGTAACCTACATGTAAAACTTTTGCTCCAGTGTTTTTGGCTGAAAAGTGACCTCCACAAACCCTAGAATGGCATTGTTTAAGTGCCATTTGGGCTTGGTCAGGATTCAAGCATCGTGACAAAACCCCATCAAGGTTTCTTCGGTAAAGGATTTAATCTTGTAAAACATAATGGACAACTTGTAAACAAAGTGTTCATTTGGATTTAGTATCCATGTCCAGTGGGAAAACACCATTGATAAGAAAATATATGATAGGAAAATACCATGGCTATGAGGCTAACTCAGTTTCGTTAACCAGTTATTCAGAAGCAATCAAGTCATCTACTTGAGGTAGTTTAGCTATGACCGAGGGGTGGGATTGGGTTAGTAATTCAGCCAGCCCTATTCCCCTTATGGTTTTCGTCGGTTTGATATCCAAGTCATACTCTTGCATGCGCATGATCCATTTGGACCACTTACTATACAATTCAATTTGATTTAAGGCAGTGACTAAGAAAGATGTAGGAACAAAAACCTGAACTTTGTGGCCTTGCATGTAATGGAGAAATTACTCCAAGGCTCTATACAAAGAATAACCATGTTTCTTCAGTGTAGAATAGTTCATTTGGTGTGTCTTCAAATTTTGGCTCACGAAGGCGATTGGCCTAAGATTTTCCTCATGATCCTTTTGCAATAAGATTGCATAAATTGTCTCCTCTGTTGAATTAGTGTACATGACAAATTATTTAGAGGGATTAGGACTGATTAACAGAGGGGAAAAAGCAATGGCTTTCTTAATGGATTAAAAATCCCTATGAGTACGGGGGTCCCATTTGAACTGAATGTCCTTCTTCATAAGCTGATTTAGAGGTTTGACTACTTGAGAAAAATCAAGAATGAAGCGTCTCAGGAAGTTTATCTTTCCAAAGAAATATTGCATTTCTTTTTTATTAGTAGGTAAGGGTAGCTTTTTGATTTCTACCACTCTCTTGGGATAAACTTTGACACCTTCTCGAGAGACGATGTGACCCAAAAATTTTCCCTCCATAACACCAAAAATGGTCTTCTTAGGATTCAAAGATATGCCAAACTTACGACATCTAAGAAGAACCCACCTGAGGTGATCAAAGTGACTAATTCGTTCTTTGGAAAATACCATGAGATCGTCGAAGCAGACAACAATCATCTTACCCAATAAGACTTTGAAAGCAATGGTCATGGCATGTTGAAATGTGTTCCCGACATTAATCAAGCCAAAATGCATCTTGTTATATGCATACGTGCCCCAACGAGTAGTGAAGGTAGTTTTATGACTATGAGAAGGCTTGAGGGCTATCTGATTATAACCTGAGAAACAATCTAAAATGGAAATCATTTGAGACCCTGAGACTTGTTGGAGGATCTCTTCCATTGGTAGGACGGGGTAGTTGTCTTTTAGGGACACCCTATTCAAATGTCGAAAGTCGACACACAAACGAATATCACCAGTTTTCTTCCTAATGGGAACCAAATTAGATACCCATTGTGAGTAACAAACATGGTATATGACCCTGAACGCTTCCATCTTGACTAATTTAGCTTTAATCGTTTCTTCCAAAGTAGGGTTTTTCTTTCTTTGTCTCTTCCTATAAGGTTTCGAATCAGGGATTATGGGTATGGCATGGACTATCTCCTACATATCAAAAACTTTGAGATCTTCGTAGGACCAATCAAAAACATCCTTGAACTCTATCTAGAGTTCAGTGAATTGAGAAATATCATAAGGGGAACACTCTGAACCTATATAGACAAATTTTGGATCTTTCTCAGTTCCCAGGTTAATAGGGATGGCTTCTTGAACCTTCCTAACAGATTCACTATCAATACTAGGTGCAAAAGTAGTAGCATCATTGGAATCAAGCATGGATTCTGTTAGCGATATTTCTTGTTAAGGGGGTTGGAACACAAAAGAATGGGCTAAAACCCACTTGTCCTAATTTTTATACGCAAATGCATCCGAGTTAAACAAGAATCAGTTCTGGACGGTTTGGATTCACGCACCCAGATCAACGACGCATATTGGATTCTGGACCCCCCCGCCTTTCTACCTTTAAGCGGAGGGGGGGGTTCAGAATCAGGGGTGCACCTCTCCAATGGCTCAGATCAGCGCGCCCGGATCAACGGCGACGAAGACCATTCCGGAACCCCCTCGCCTTTCTACTTTTAAGTGGAGGGGGGGGGTCCGGAATCACCGATGCAGCTTCCCGACGGCCACGATCGAGGTGCCCGGATCAACGACACTCGTGCAGCCCCGCCCTTCTCAGTTGTCCTGTGATTAACCAGTGTGGGCCCTCCTCCCATCATTTCATCTTCCCTTCTGCCTTTCCCCTGCTTCCGTGTGTCATCCATTCACCTCCCCTCTTTGGTTCGCGTGTTCTTCCCTTTTTCTCACCATCCACTCACTGCTAGCCACATGTCCCGTTCCTTTCCACGTCAGCCTCTCACCCGAAGTAGAGTCTGTTAGCTCCCATCTTCCTCCTCCACCTAGTGTCTTACGCAATTTCCCTCTCATCCTTGTAATCCGACGTCACCACCCCCGTCATGCGCCTCATCCTCCACGATGGCCTCCATGCTTGTCCCTCATGTTGTTCAATTATTCCAGGTGGCAGCATGAGAAGTCTTCCGTATCCCGAAATGCTGAGTTGGCCAGGCCGTTCCCAATCCCAAAAAGCAGTTATTGAAGCAGTTGAGGGTGGTTAGACATCGTCTCCGCCATAATGGGGATGTCCTACAATGAATTAAAGGCACGTCGATTCGCCGATGTAACTGTCAGAAGTTCGATCGCGTCTGCCATAAGTTGCACGATTATTCAAAGATTGCGGCTGCAGAGTGTCAGAAGCCATGCAGACGCAAAGCTTTTAATGCAGTTTCTCGGTTCCGCTGCTGTTGTTGTTTTGAGTATATGTAGTCATTTTTTCCATTTTGGTATCTATCGATGGTAGAGCTAAGCTCCCGACTGTAAGTTTCAGTGACATTCTGGTTTCCTGGTTATGCCTCTGTGTTTGAGACTTCTTGGTTTATGACAAACAATTCTTCTTTTTCCATCTTTGTTTCATCTCATGCCAGAGTGTTCACAGTTGAATGATTCATGTGGATTGCTACAGTTATGTTATGATAAAGGATTTGTCGTGACATTTTTGTATTCTCTGGTTCTCTATGTTTGAATATAAAGTGACTTTGTGTTTGAATGCTTTCTCCTCCAGTCTGTTGTGAACATGATGTTTATTATAGACCCTTGCACTCTTCTTCTGTAAGTCCTCCACCTACTCGCCCCTTTACTACGACTCACTATTTGGATTTTATCAAGACCTCACTCGTTCATGCATGCCTGGTCTGGCTTCTGAGTTGACACGATACTGTTTTGAGTTTGCCTCCATTTGATCACCCTTTAAACAAATCGTGACATTAAACTGATGGGTGTCGGTCTCTTCTCCTGCAAGCAATCCAGGAGTGACCTCCGGCTCCAACATTTCTGGCGCCGTTGACGGGGACAAAGTTGAATATTTTCCCTGGGGACGGGGTATTTGTTCTTTAGGGACACCCTATTCAAATGTCGAAAGTCGACACACAAACGAATATCACCAGTTTTCTTCCTAATGGGAACCAAATTAGATACCCATTGTGAGTAACAAACATAGTATATGACCCTGAACGCTTCCATCTTGACTAATTTAGCTTTAATCGTTTCTTCCAAAGTAGGGTTTTTCTTTCTTTGTCTCTTCCTATAAGGTTTCGAATCAGGGATTATGGGTATGGCATGGACTATCTCCTACATATCAAAAAATTTGAGATCTTCATAGGACCAATCAAAAACATCCTTAAACTCTATCTAGAGTTCAGTGAATTGAGGAATATCATAAGGGGAACACTCTGAACCTATATAGACAAATTTTGGATCTTTCTCAGTTCCCAGGTTAATAGGGATGGCTTCTTGAACCTTCCTAATAGATTCACTATCAATACTAGGTGCAAAAGTAGTAGCATCATTGGAATCAAGCATGGATTCTGTTAGCGATATTTCTTGTTAAGGGGGTTGGAACACAAAAGAATGGGCTAAAACCCACTTGTCCTAAGTTTTATACGCAAATGCATCCGAGTTAAACAAGAATCAGTTCTGGACGGTTTGGATTCGCGCACCCAGATCAGCGACGCATATTGGATTCTGGACCCCCCCGCCTTTCTACCTTTAAGCGGAGGGGGGGGGTTCGGAATCGGGGGTGCACCTCTCCAATGGCTCAGATCAGCGCGCCCGGATCAACGGCGACGAAGACCATTCCGGACCCCCCTCGCCTTTCTACTTTTAAGCTGAGGGGGGGGGGGTCCAGAATCACCGATGCAGCTTCCCGACGGCCATGATCGAGGTGCCCGGATCAACGGCACTCGTGCAGCCCCGCCCTTCTCAGTTGTCCTGTGATTAACCAGTGTGGGCCCTCCTCCCATCATTTCATCTTCCCTTCTGCCTTTCCCCTGCTTCCGTGTGTCATCCATTCACCTCCACTCTTTGGTTCGCGTGTTCTTCCCTTTTTCTCACCATCGACTCACTGCTAACCACATGTCCCGTTCCTTTCCACGTCAGCCTCTCACCCGAAGGCGAGTCCGTTAGCTCCCATCTTCCTCCTCCACCTAGTGTCTTACGCCATTTCCCTCTCATCCTCGTAATTCGACGTCACCACCCCCGTCATGCGCCTCATCCTCCACGATGGCCTCCATGCTTGTCCCTCATTATGTTCAGTTATTCCAGGTGGCAGCGTGAGAAGTCTTCCGTATCCCGAAATGATGAGTTGGCCAGGCCGTTCCCAATCCCAAAAAGCAGTTATTGAAGCGGTTGAGGGTGGTTAGACATCGTCTCCGCCATAATGGGGATGTCCTACAATGAATTAAAGGCACATCGATTCGTCGATGTAACTGTCAAAAGATCGATCGCGTCTGCCATAAGTTGCACGATTATTCAAAGATTGCGGCTGCAGAGTGTCAGAAGCGATGCAGACGCAAAGATTTTAATGCAGTTTCTCGGTTCCGCTGCTGTTGTTGTTTTGAGTATATGTAGGCATTTTTTCCATTTTGGTATCTATCGATGGTAGAGCTAAGCTCCCGACTGTAAGTTTCAGTGACATTCTAGTTTCCCGGCTATGCCTCTGTGTTTGAGACTTCTTGGTTTATGACAAACAATTCTTCTTTTTCCATCTTTGTTTCATCTCACGCCGGAGTGTTCACAGTTGAATGATTCACGTGGATTGCTAGAGTTATTTTATGATAAAGGATTTGTCGTGACATTTTTGTATTCTCTGGTTCTCTATGTTTGAATATAAAGTGACTTTGTGTTTGAATACTTTCTCCTCCAGTCTGTTGTGAACATGATGTTTATTATAGACCCTTGCACTCTTCTTCTGTAAGTCTTCCACCTACTCGCCCCTTTACTACGACTCACTGTTTGGAGTTTATCAAGACCTCACTCGTTCATGCATGCCTGGTCTGGCTTCTGAGTTGACACGATACTGTTTTGAGTTTGCCTCCATTTGATCACCCTTTAAACAAATCGTGACATTAAACTGATGGGTGTCGGGCTCTGCTCCTGCAAGCAATCCAGGAGTGACCTCCGGCTCCAACATTTCTGGCGCCATTGACGGGGACGAAGTTGAATATTTTCTGAAGGTGCATCAAATATCAGAACTTGAAGATTGCTACTGTGCACCTGGCGACTCCACTATGACGACTCCACTGGGGAGAACAGTTTCTATCAGCTATGGCTTCGAGAGGTAGACACACGAGGTCTAATCCACACTTGCCTTTAGCCACACCAGAAGCGGACCTGGAAGCGGTGCACAGAAAGGGAAAAAGATCTGCAAGAGAAGTTTCTATCGATGAAACAGGTAACACGCCATCCCCTTCTGTGAAAACTCCATTTCCTTATTCTCAGCTTCCTAGTTGTACTTCCTCTGAGGTTTCCCATTTTTTGAACTTCGGGAGCGTTCCTGCTGAGTTTTCTCCTCTTGGTCTAGTATCAGAGGGAGAAATCCTTGTCACTCCCCCCTCAGGAGGTTTCACTACTCCTCCTTTTATTACTACTGCTGTACAGGGAGAGACACCTGCACACTCGAGTCCCCTAGGCCTCTCTCTATTTTCCCCACTATCCCCTTTGAGGACCTCCTTCCCTACATCACCCGTTCACACTCCATCCCCTCCGAGTTCTCCTCCCGTTTCTCCTCCACCTAACGTCCCTATGGCTGGTGCTAATCCCCCTATGAACAGAATGGACGCCATAGTTTCTTCCAGATATGCTCCTTTGATTCTTCCCTAGCCTTTGAACCCTCTCCCTGCTGGAGACTATTTGAAATACATGCCCAAGTTCAGTGGTGAGGGAGATGTGACTGCTGAAGAGAACCTGGCTGCCTTATACAGCTATGCAGACAACCTCAATATTGAAAATGAAGATGTTTGGATGAGAGTTTTTGTTCAGAGCTTGGATGGTGAGGTGAGGAAGTGGTTCAGGGGACTAGCCCCTGGATCTATTGCTGGTATTGAAGCCCTGGATAATGTTTTCCTGAGGCAGTGGGGGGATAGAAAAGATTACATATATTATATGACTGAGTTTGGATCTCTGAAGAAGCAGGAAGGAGAGTTTGTCTCTGACTTCTCCAAAAGATTCAATAAGATGTATAACAAGATTCCTGCAGAGATAAAGCCTTCAGAAGCCTCTGCCCAAATTTCATATGCTAGTGCGTTTGACCCTGATTTCTGCCTCGTGTTAAGAGAGAGAAGAGCCACCTCTTTAGCTCAGATGCAAGATGCAGCTATAGAAGTGGAATCCAACATGTTAGTAGCTGACAGACTAAGAAAACGGGATGACACAAATAGGAGAAAGGAAAATTCGGAAGCTTCAACTTCTGGCCCATCATTGTCCCACCCTCAAGTAAGTGAGCTGGCCCAAGTTATGAACTTTCTTAAAGAAGAGGTAGAGAGGTTGAAGGTGGAAAGGAGGCAGATGTATAAGGGCCCTCAGAACACCGAAAATAAAGGAGGTTTCAGGAGACCAAACATTTTTTCTCCTCCAACTATGCACAAAGAGAAGGAAAGAGACAGAGATGACCAAAGGATTCAGGCTCCCTTCCAGAACAACTTTGTAGTTGATGAAGAGGAAGCAGAAACAGACGATCCTGAGCCTAAAATTCACTCTGTAGAGGTCACTCCTCCTTTTCCTCACCTGACTCAATCAGCGTATGAATAATCCCTCATGAACGGTCAGCTAAATGAACTGAGAAAGGGAGACAAAGCTAGTAGTGGTCGAGGCAGGTATAACCTGAGATCCGACAAAAGGGTAGCAGCTCCTGATGTTCCTGAGCCGTCCACTAGAGCAGAGAAGCATGCTGATGAGGTAGCAGACGGCCATAGAGGTAAGAAGGCCCAACCTCTCTCCCCTATTATTCAAAATCATGCTCCTGAGATTAGAGAAATTCCAAAGCTTACATCTTCCTTTAATTTCGAGCATGAAATTCAAAAGATCAGAATCCCTATGCCCCTCACTGAGTTAATCAAACATGGGGAATTCAAAAGGCGCTTCTCCAACCTGTTGAAATCTGAAGCCTCTGGCCCTTCCACAGACTTCATAAGCCTCCAAGATGAAAGGCCTGCAGTGGTCCTAGGTCCCATGGTAGAAGACAGAGACGATTCATCCCCTCCTTTCTACACCTCCCTGAACATACATGACAAAGTGCTGCATAATTGCTTAATGGATTCAGGGGCCTCCCACAACCTCATGCCTAAATCTGTCATGGAATATCTAGGATTAGAAGTCACCAGAGCCTAGCATGACCTCTATTCCTTTGACTCCAGGAGGGTACAATGTTTGGGAGTCATCAAGGACCTGGTAGTTTCCTTGTTTCAGCTACCCTTGAAAAGTATGGTCATGGATATAGTGGTAGCTGATGTTCCCCCCAAGTTTGGCATGCTGTTGTCAAGGTCTTGGATTAAGAGACTTGGAGGGACGTTACAGATGGATATCACATATGCCACCATCCCGGTCTTTTGGGGGGAACGTAGAAGATTATACAGAGAAGCCCAGCTAGCCTACATAGTCAGTGATGAAGAAAACCCCACTAATCATCCCATCTATGCCTTAGACACTGACTTAGGATCTAGCTTATTGCAGGTCACTGATGAGCCCGGGCCCCCTTTGCAGATAAGAAAGCAGTTCAGTCTTAATCAGGGGATGCCTCCCCCAACCACCTCTGTTTGGAAGATGTTCTTTGATGGAGCTTCTTCCAGTATAGGTGCAGGTGCCAGAGTGGTATTCAAATCTCCTTCTCAGGAAACCATATCACTGTCATACAAGCTGGAATTTGAAGTCACCAACAATGTGGTAGAATATGAAGCTCTGGTTCTGGGATTAAGGGCTGCAAAAGAAATGGGAATCAGGGAGATGGTTGTGTTCGGGGATGCAGAATTAATTGTCCAGCAGGTCAAAAACGTCTATCAGACCAAGCACCCTCGCCTCAAGAATTACAGGAATGAGGTATGGTATCTAATTGATAGTTTCTTCCTGGCTTTCAACATCTCTTTCATTCCAAGGGAAGAAAATGCTCCAACCAACTTTCAAGCCTTCTCAGCTAGTTTGTTCGAAGCTCCTGCGCTACCCGCTGACAGATCAGAGGTGGAAATAAGATACAGACCCTCTGTACCGGACAATGTCAAACATTGGAAGGTATTTGAAGATGATCAGGAGATTGAGAAATTCCTCCAATCCATCGATGACTTCTCTGCATTGCATATAGATGAGGACCCTGACGAGGAACCTGACCACCACCCTGGGGAGTTGTTGAATAAAGTTGCTGACCATCAGATTATTCAACTGCCGAGCAATCATATACCAAGAGGTCTGATCCCATTTGAAAGATTGTTCGATGGGAATGATGTGGCGATAAAGGGCAGAATTTCAGGTGATGATGCTGATACGACTGAATGCAACATAGGCACACCAGAAGAGCCCAAGTTTGTCAAGCTATCGAGGAGTTTGACTGAGGAGCAGAGGATCATATATACTAATTTGCTGAGGGAATTTGCTGACGTGTTCGCATGGACCTACGAAGACCTCAAGACATACGACACGTCAGTCATTGAGCACAATATCCCACTGAAAGAGGAGGCTAGACCTTTCAAGCAGAAGCTGAGACAGATAAATCCTACGCTGCTACCTGTCATGGAGAGGGAGGTGAAAAAGTTGTTGGATGCCCAAATCATAGTCCCCTTGAGATACTCTAGCTGGGTTGCCAATTTGGTCCCAGTAAGAAAGAAGAGCGGAGAAATCAGACTCTGCATCGATTTCAGGAACCTGAATAGGAGTTCAAGGAAGGACAATTACCCCCTGCCCAACATGGAACATATATTGCAGAGGGTCACTGGTGCATCTAGGATATCTATGATTTATGGCTTTTCTGGCTATAATCAGATATCAGTCATGCCTGAATACAGAGAAAAGACAGCCTTCACCACTCCTTGGGTCACATTCATGTATTCCAAGATGCCCTTCGGATTGATGAACGCAGGGGAAACGTTTCAGCGAGCCATGGACATAGCCTTCATCAGGGAAAAAGATAAGTTTGTGGTGATATACCTAGATGACATAACAGTCTTCTCCAAGACTGATATAGAGCACCACTGCCACTTGAAGAGGTTTTTTCTGAAGTGTCGCAGGTTTGGCCTTTCCCTAAATCCCAAGAAATCATTGTTTGCTATGCAAGAAGGGAAGTTGTTAGGCCATATAGTCTCAGCAGAGGGAGTGAGGATTGATCCTGACAGGGTAGAAGCAATTCAGCCCTGTCACTTCCCAGATCTAAAAAGGAGGTCCAAGCATTTTTGGGAAGGATTAATTTCCTGAGGAGGTTTGTCTCAAATTTTGCTGAATTGGTGAAACATATCACAGCCATGCTCAGGAAGGGCCATGAAATAAAATGGACTGTTGAACCCAGGAAGTCTTTTGACCAAATAAAGAAAGCATTGATCGAGGCTCCTGTGTTGATCAGTCCAGATTATTCTAAAGATTTTATGATATTTTCTTTTGCTTCCTTTGACACAGTAGCAGCGGTTCTGTTGCAGAAAAATGATCAAGGGCAAGAGCATCCTATTGCCTTCTTTAGCAAGGCGCTGAGAGATGCAAAGCTCCGATACAAGATCATGGAGAAGTAGGCTTATGCCTTGGTGAAAGCTCTCAAAGCTTTCAGGGTCTATGTCTTACACTCAAATATCATTGCATATGTCCCTTCAACCTCTGTGAAGGACATTCTTATATAGCCTGACATAGACGGAAGAAGAGGTAAATGGATCGCCAAGATCCTAGAATTTGACCTGGAAATTAAGCCCACCAAGCTAATAAAGGGGCAGGGTTT
>ML787843.1:554000-565954 GCA_009831015.1 Picea engelmannii | reverse complement strand
GACTACTTCACTAAATGGATAGAAGTTGTCCCTACCAGAAGCACTTCTCACAAAGCAATCATCAGCTTCCTGGAGGACATCATAGCTAGGTTTGGCTGCCCTAGCAAAATTGTCACTGACAATGCTTCCCCATTTCGGTCTGACCCCCTGATCAAGTTTTGTGAACAATTTGGGATTTCACTGATTCACTCCACTCCCTACTATCCTTAGGGAAATGGACTGGCAGAGTCCTCTAATAAAATCCTAATCAAGCTTATCAAAAAGCTATTAGAGGATAATAAAAGGGCCTGGGACTCTAAGCTCAAATTTGCACTTTGGGCCGATCGAGTGACAATAAAGAAATCCCTGGGTCTCTCACCTTTCCAGCTTGTTTATGGGATTGAGGCTATCTTCCCCACTCAGCTTCCCTTGCCTGTGGAAAACCTCCTCCAAGACTATGAGGGGGAACCTAACCATGTGCTCAGAAGAATTCATCAGATGGTGGAGGTGCAGCAGACCAGAGAACAGGTCCTGGACAGAGCTTACAATCGTCAGCAGAAGATCAAGCAGGCTTTTGACAGGAAAAGCAAAAAGAAAGAATTTGAGCAGAGTGATATGGTGCTCAAGTGGGATGCACCCAGGCAGGAAAAGGGAAAACACAGTAAATTTGATGCCCTTTGGTTCGGGCCTTTCAAGATCCTTGAAGTGTTTTCCAACAACACTTACAGATTGCAGGATCTGGAAGGCAATGAAGTTTTTAGTGGCCCAGTCAATGGGGATTTCTTAAAGAAATGTTTTCTGTGAGCCGCAGTCGGCTCGTTTCATTTTGTTTTGTAAATATTGTTTTTGTTTTTGTTTTTTGTTTTTTCTGGACTAATAAATGACTCCATAGCCCAACAGCAAAGGCACTAAGTCTGCAAAAGAGTTCTTAGAGCATCACAGGGACGACTCTATACCCCATGGAGCCAAATGTTAGCGATATTTATTGTTAAGGGGGTTGGAACACAAAAGAATGGGCTAAAACCCACTTGTCCTAAGTTTTATACGCAAATGCATCTGAGTTAAACAAGAATCAGTTCTGGATGGTTTGGATTCGCGCGCCTGGATCAACGGCGCATATTGGATTCCATACCCCCCCCCGCCTTTCTACCTTTAAGCAGAGGGGGGGGGTCCGGAATCGGGGGCACACCTCTCCAACGGCTCAGATCAGCACGCCCAGATCAATGGCGACGAAGATCATTCCAGACCCCCCCACCTTTCTACTTTTAAGCAGAGGGGGGGGTCCAGAATCACCGATGCAGCTTCCCGACGGCCACGATCGAGGTGCCCGAATCAACGACGCTTGTGCAGCCCCACCCTTCTCAGTTGTCCTGTGATTAACCAGTGTGGGCCCTCCTCCCGTCATTTCATCTTCCCTTCTGCCTTTCCCCTGCTGCCGTGTGTCATCCATTCACCTCCCCTCTTTGGTCCGCGTGTTCTTCCCTTTTTCTCACCATCCACTCACTGCTAGCCACATGTCCCGTTCCTTTCCACGTCAGCCTCTCACCCGAAGGCGAGTCCGTTAGCTCCCATCTTCCTCCTCCACCTGGTGTCTTACGCCATTTCCCTCTCATCCTCGTAATCCGATGTCACCACCCCCGTCATGCGCCTCATCCTCCATGATGGCCTCCATGCTTGTCCCTCATGCTGTTCAGTTATTCCAGGTGGCAGCGTGAGAAGTCTTCCGTATCCTGAAATGCTGAGTTGGCCAGGCCGTTACCAATCCCAAAAAGCAGTTATTGAAGCGGTTGAGGGTGGTTAGACATCGTCTCCGCCATAATGGGGACGTCCTACATTGAATTAAAGGCACGTCGATTCGCCGATGTAACTGTCAGAAGATCGATCGCGTCTGCCATAAGTTGCACGATTATTCAAAGATTGCGGCTGCAGAGTGTCAGCAGCCATGCAGACGCAAAGCTTTTAATGCAGTTTCTCGGTTCCACTGTTGTTGTTGTTTTGAGTATATGTAGTCATTTTTTCCATTTTGGTATCTATCGATGGTAGAGCTAAGCTCCCGACTGTAAGTTTCAACGACATTCTGGTTTCCTGGTTATGCCTTTGTCTTTGAGACTTCTTGGTTTATGACAAACAGTTCTTCTTTTTCCATCTTTGTTTCATCTCACGCCGGAGTGTTCACAGTTGAATGATTCACGTGGATTGCTACAGTTATGTTATGATAAAGGATTTTTCGTGACATTTTTGTATTCTCTGGTTCTCTGTGTTTGAATATAAAGTGACTTTGTGTTTGAATGCTTTCTCCTCCAGTCTGTTGTGAACATGATGTTTATTATAGACCCTTGCACTCTTCTCGCGTAAGTCTTCCACCTACTCGCCCCTTTACTACGACTCACTGTTTGGAGTTTATCAAGACCTCACTCGTTCATGCATGCCCGGTCTGGCTTCTGAGTTGACACGATACTGTTTTGAGTTTGCCTCCATTTGATCACCCTTTAAACAAATCGTGACATTAAACTAATGGGTGTCGAGATCTGCTCCTGCAAGCAATCCAGGAGTGACCTCCGGCTCCAACAGATTCCAGTATGAAAAAACCAGGGGGAATCGTATTTGTCGTCAATTGGATAATGTTCCCAGTTTCCTCTTCCAACTCATGGTTGATATGTAAATCTTTGAATTCCTCCTTGTTTTGAAGGAATCTACAGATTTGTTCATCAGTATCAAAAACTTTCCAAGAGTCGACATTATCAGGTAACACAGGTCTATGTAAAATTTGGACCTTTATATCTTTGATAGACCTTACGAAATCCAAAGTGAAGCAAGAACCAACCAAGGCCAAAGTATCAACTACATGGTTTGCAGCCCTAGGCACGGCTTGAATGTTGAAAGATGAGAACTTCTCAATAAGTTCCTTAGCCCTTCGGTGGTATTATTTGAGGCATGGGTTGTGAACTTCATATTTATCTCTAATTTGATTCACAACCAATTCAGAATCCCCACTCACCAACAAATGGCGTATTCCTAAGTCTAAGGCCTTTTGGAGGCCTTGAAATAAGGCTTCATATTCAGCCATATTATTAATGTTAGGGAATTCTAACCGAAAAGAGAAAGGGATTTCCTTCCCCTTGGGATCACAGAAAAGGACCCCAGCCCCAGATCTGTGCTTGGATTTAGCACCATCAAAATCCATACTCCACCCCATTTCTTCCAACTCATAAGGAGGGAGATGCACATATTCCTAAGATAACACAATGTATGTCCCCATCCCTGTATCTTGAAAAGACACATGATTTGTATTGTACGCAACATGTACAACCTGTTCTCAATATTTTGGTTCCCTCCTAATGACAACTTCAACACCCTTATGAGGAAAGGTGAAGTGGGTTACCTACATGAGGTAATGACCCTTTTTTACTTTGGTGGACCACTCCCTCCCTAAAATCATGTCATATCCTTCTGGTATGTCTGCTACGATCATGTTATGAGAAAGCTCACTTCTAGAGCTTGGTCGTAAGTAATGGATAAGTCCTTGATGTAACCAATGGTTTCTATAGTCCTTGAATCCAAATCTAACATATCTTTACATGGGTCTGTGAATTCAAGACCCAATCTCCTCATGGCTCGAAGGAGAATGACATTGTGCCTCACTCCTATGTCAATGAAACAGTTATGGAGCACAAAATCAGAAATCAAAACTGATATATAGAAAGGAGGAACCCCAGGGTCTAAATCAATAACATCATATGCTTCCTTAGGTTGAGAAGAGGAATCTTTGGAAAGAGGAACTCTTTGTTCCATTCATGGAGTAGGAGGTGATTATAGAACACATTAAAGATGTTCTAAGAGCATCTAGTAATGTCATGTGGGCGAGAACATTCACCAGATATTCAACGAAATTGTAAGGTACTAGTGTTGGGAAGCGGGGTGGTGGATTATTAGGCAAATTTACCTTGTTCGGAGTCCATGAAAACATGTTCCTTGGAGGGGACAGTAATCTACCATTCACGAGAAGTTTACCTTTTTCATTGTCCTTGGGATCGGTTTTGGTCCCTTCCATTCCTTGAAGAGTGGTTTTAGGGGCTTGACTCCTAGTTTCTACAACAAAGATTCTGAAAGAAAGAGGATCATCATTGCAGGGAATAGAGTCTTCCATGTTAACTTGGTCATTTTGGGAAGTGGAAGCAAGCTTGTTTTTCACTGGAGGTAGAGGGGATTTTCCAGTTTTAGACAATTCCATGTGACGTGTATACGAGTAACAATACTCGGGATCATGGAAGTCTTGGAAAAGTGACACCCATCCACTTCAGTAGCATGTTTCCTAGGAGTAGGTGTAGGAGGGAAAGGAGGTCTTGGCCTCGCAGGAGCAGAAAACTGGAAGTCATTCACCTTTCGATTAAGGGAAAGTATTTGGTTGTTCATGTTCATTAACAACTTGAGCATTTTAGAACTTTCCCTCTCTTCAATCCTTGAAGTTTTGGCAGGTGGGGGTTCATACCAAGGATCCTCGTTTCGAGGTACCTCATTCCTAGGCCTCCCGTTAAAATGGGGTTTTGCTAAAGGTGAGGGAATCATACCAGATTCCTCCATGTTTCTCTCAATTTCTAGGGCACTATCCTTGGCCGCATCTAAAGTTAGTATTGATTTATCTTTCAATATATACTTTACATTCATATTCATAGCGGTCATGTAATAATGGAACAAATTGTTCCCAAATGGTTGGGAAGCAGTTGGGATCCTATTCAAGGTCGAGGTAAAGCGTTGATTAAAATTCCAAATTTTCTCCCCCTCATGGATGGAGATGGTTGTGAAATCCATGAGTAGGGAAGCCACATCATTCACCCCTTGGAAATGTTTCTTGAAATCTTGGATAATAGTGTCCCAATATGGGAAACTTTCACTGGGAAGCAAGCGATACCATCTCGCTGCTTCACCCTCGAAGGTTCTTACAAAAAGTCTAATGATGACATCGAGAATTGTTATGTCCATAAGATCTAATGCATCATAGAAGTTTTGTATATGTTCTTCGACACTCAATGTACCAGTGCCACTGAACATAGGAATCTTGTTTGGGGCATTCGCAGGTATGTCATGAAGAGGTTTGGTCAACAACTATGGGAGGAACAACAACAGTTGTTGGAACAACAAGAGGAACAACCTAAGGATTAGTAATTGTTTTTGGATTGACTAAATCTTACTTTAGTAAGGGGCTTTGAATAGGAGAAGAGGAAGAGGGTGACTCAATGATCCGGAAATGATCTTTTAATGACTGTGGTTGAGTTTTTAATTGCATGTGTTAATTAACCATTTATGAAGATGAATGAAAGAGAAAGGATTTAAGGAAGAATCATATCATCCATAAGACAATATACACATCTGAACTAAAGCAATAAGAACAACAAACCATAACAAGAGAAGTGATAACGAAGTTCGGTACAAAATTGCCTATGTCTCCGGGCCTTTGTCTCAGTGGGGGAGGCTTCTTTATTTCTGTTCAAAATCTCAAAAAGTACATCGTAGTAGTGCCATTAGGCTACAAGACTGATCTGGTCATGTTCTTCTAGATCTCTAGAACCCAGCAGAAGAAACAACATGCAAAACGGATGACTGGAGCTCCCAGAAAAGGCTCGCAAGCGTCTGCTCCTAAATAGCTTCCCTGCATAAAAATGGCTTTGGCTAGGCTTCCATTCAGCATAAATATGCTCTGACTGTCCTCCATGGCCTCAAACAGGCCTAGTTTATATATATCTGAAGTTGGTTATCGTTCCCCAACTTCCTCCCAAAATCTGGCCTCAAAAAGAGCCCAATATCCCCCAAAAATGACCAAAATCTCCATTAACAGGCCTAAAAATCACTGAAAAATCACATTTTCTAATGTTAAAAACCCATTTTCTACAAATAAAAGGGATAAGCCCCTAACTGGGCGCACGCCCCTAGTCTTATGGCACTCTGTGTGGGATCAGGGGTTAATAAAAGGACGTCGTAGCTGGCCTAGGCCCCTTTTGGAGTGCGCCCTCCTGGTCTCATGGGATATCCCTGGATCCTGAGGCTGGTGCTTATCTTTTGGGTGTGCATGAGAGGGATCTCCCTCCTTTGCTGGGTTGCAGTCACATGCAGGAGTTTGACCATGGGTTGGGGCTTATCCCCAGCCCCCTTTTTTCCCCTTTTCACTTTAGTACACTTTATTTAAACTAAAGTGATCCTTGTTAAACAAGAAACACAAGGGCGCATTGGTGGAGGGAATTTGTCAAGATTTGGGTTGATCCAGGAGGTCATGGGATCAAACCCCATGGAATCCATAACATTTCTCCATATGAACCCATTGACCAATCCCATGGTGCCATGTGGCAGCCCATGACTGCGCCATGTGGCACCCAACAATTCGTCAACAAATTGCCACTTGTCAACTGTTGGGTGGATCCCTGTCACTGACCAGTCACCTGCTGCTGTGCTGCCACTTGTCACTTTTTCCACTGCCACGTGTCACCTCCAGAAAGTGCCATGTCACTCTTTGACTGTTGACCTTTTTTTTTTACTTTTTAGTTGTTTGGGAAAGCAGTCAAAGTGTGATAACTCTCGCATACGGTGCCCATTTGAGAAAGTGAATATATGGACAAAATCAGCGCGACGAGCCGATTGCAATGGAATTGGTTTCATCCGATTCCGAGAACTTTCATTTTTTATCCTTTTTGAACCCTGTCAGGCTCCTATATCCGATTCTGGATCACACCTCCCCACTAAAGGACCTTTTGGTCCCCAAAATGTTACTGACCAGTCAACAAGCTTGGGATAGGCCACCCGGCTTGTCCTCTATCTATGAACTCTGTCCTGTGCACCTGTCTCATCAAGATCAACTGCAACACAATCATGACAACTGACAGCATATTGTTAGCCATTTGAGCCCTGTTATATCTTACTGAAGCCACTATCATCCATGTAGACAACATTACTAATGATAGCATAAAAAATACGACTACAAATGAGCTGATATACTTGTAATATTTGCACGACATGAGCTTAGCTTGAAGCAACTTATGATTGATTTTCCATTCAACAATCATTTCTTGTTCTTTCTTAAGATCGATTACTTCATTTGAAACAATTATTGGTTTGTTGCATGCTTGCACTACCTTCTCTAATTGTTCCATTGTTTGATGTGTTTTATTTGCCTTAACATGATGAGCATGAACCACATAATCTTGACCTGCTTTGGTTAATTGATATTGATTCTTTGTCCTGTAGAAGATTGCCTTACAATCATATAAGTATGGACTACCTAAGACCATTCCAAATTCTCTTAACGACGCTATATCACATGTTACTTCATCCACATACTTAGATGAAATTGCAAATTTGACTGTGCACTGCTTTGTTATGTGCATTTGATGATGATTTCTTATCCATTTAAGTGTGTAAGGCTTATGATGTACTTGTGTTTTTAACCCCAATTGCTTAACCAATTCTTCTAAGATTAGATTAGATTGAGATCCACTGTCGATTAATGTGTCTATCTTAGTGTGTCGTGTGATTACCCTTATATGAAACAAGTTGCTTCTACAATCAATACCTTCACCAATTTTACCTGTCATACCAACCAATGAGATCTTTGATTCATCACCTGAATCCAATCCCAAGTCTATGGGTCTTGTTGTCGCTGCCACTATTTGCATTCCCTTCTTTTCCTTGAACCACTTTGGCCTCTTCTCGGGATGAAAATGCCAACATCTGTCCTCATCATGTCCCTCTTTCTTGCAATGCTTGCAAGAGGGCTTCCCTTCCTTCCTCATCACTGCATTTGAATTCTTGCCATGCCATTTCTTCTTGTCCTCTTTTCTTAAAGACGATGATTCCCCTGACACACCTTCTTTTCCTACTTCAATATACATAGCTTGAACAGAAACCTCATCAAGGTTAGTGGGTCCAAACATGAATACAGTGTTTCTAATATGTGTAGGTAAACTTCCTATATACTTCATAAGAGTTTCTTTTGTTTGTAAAGGGATATCTAACATCAATGCCATTTTTTGAAAGCCATTAGTATACTCTTGCACTGCTTGTCCTTTTCTTAGTTTTAAAGATTGCCATTCAATTAATGCTTTTTCTTTATAGTCCAAAGGATAGAATTGTTTCCTAAGTGCAAAAATGAATCTTTGCCATGATGGAAATACATTACCCACTCGTTGCGTTCCATTTTTCAACTTGCTTTTCCACCATATGAGAGTTGTACCTGCAAGTCTCAAAGATGCCAACTTGATTTTTGTGGCCTCATCCTTGATCTGTTGCACACTGCAGTAAACCTCCATCTACCTGACCCAATTGTCAAGTTTCTCTACATTTACTTCACCATCATATATGGGAAACTCAAATTTAACATCAAGTTTTAATAATGGCATTTCATTATTATGTTTATGAACATGTTTCTTTGCATTAGATTTAGAACTTGAACTTGAAGAAGAAGGAGAAGAAGGAGGTGATGATGGAGGTGAAGGAGGAATCCGAGGAGGATCCTCTTCCTCTTCACTTTTTCCCTTTGAAGATTCACCCAGATTTGGTCTTTTTCATTCCAAGTAATCCTCATACAAAACTTTCACCATCTTCGACATAGCAAGGAAAGTTTTTCGAAACTCTTTCTCATCCTGAGAAAGCCCTTCTTCTGATGCCATCTTCTCACTGTGAGAAGCTCTCTTTCTCAATCCAATCAATGGATTCTCTTTAACAATATCGCCTTCACCATGCTGTATATTTTCCCTGGTTAACATGCAAAACTCAAATCCAAACGTCAACTAGCTTTGATACCACTTGATCCAGAAATGATCTTTTAATGACTGTGGTTGAGTTTTTAATTGCATGTGTTAATTAACCATTTATGAAGCTGAATGAAAGAGAAAGTATTTAATGAAGAATCATAGCATCCATAAGACAATATACAGATCTGAACTAAAGAAATAAGAACAAAAAACCATAACAAGAGAAGTGATAACGGAGTTCGACACAAAATTGCCTACGTCTCCAGGCCTTTGTCTTAGTGGGGGAGGCTTCTTTATTTCTGTTAAAAAGATAAAAAAAGTACATTGAAATAGTGCCATTAGGCTACAATACTGATATTTTCATGTTCTTCCAGATCTCTAGAACCCAGCATAAGAAATGGCATGCAAAACGGATGACCGGAGCTCCCAGAAATGGCCCGCAAGCGTCTGCTCCTCAATAGCTTCCCTGCATAAAAATGGCTTTGGCTTGGCTTCCCTTCAGCATAAATCTTCTCTGGCTATCCTCCATGTCCTCAAACAGGCCTGGTTTATATATATCTAAAGTTGGTTATCATTCCCCAACTTCCTCCCAAAATCTGGCCTCAAAAAGAGCCCAATATCCCCCTAAAATGACCAAAATCTCCATTAACAGGCTTGAAAATCACTGAAAAATCACATTTTCTAATGTTAAAAACCCATTTTCTGCAAATAAAAGGGATAATCCCCTAACTGGGCACGCTCCCCTGGTCTTATGGCACTCTGTATGGGATCAGGGGCTAATAAAAGGATGCCTTAGCTGGCCTAGGCCCCTTTTGGAGTGTGCCCCCCTGGTCTCATGGGATATCCCTGGATCCTGGGGTTGGTGCTTATATTTTGGGCATGCATGAGAGGGAGCACCCTCCTTTGCTGGGTTGTGGTCACGTGCGGGATTTTTACCATGGGCTGGGGCTTATCCCCAACCCCCTTTTTGCCCCTTTTCACTTTAGTACACTTTATTTAAACTAAAGTGATCCTTGTTAAACAAGAAACACAAGGGCGCATTGGTGGAGGGACTTTGTCAAGATTTGAGTTGATCCAGGAGGTCATGGGATCAAACCCCATGGAATCCATAACATTTTTCCATATGAACCCATTGACCAATCCCACGGTGCCACGTGGCAGCCCATGACTGGGCCATGTGGCACCCAACAATTCGTCAACAAACTGCCACTTGTCAATTGTTGGGTGGATCCCTGTCACTGACCAGTCACTTGCTGCTGTTCTTCCACTTGTCATTTCTGCCACTACCACGTGCCACCTCCAGAAAGTGCCACGTCACTCTTTGACTGTTGACTTTTTTTTTTGGACTTTTTAGTTGTTTGTGAAAACAGTCAGAGTGTGATAACTCTCGCATACGATGCTCGTTTGAGAAAGTGAATATATGGCCGGAATCAACGTGATGAGCCGGTCGTGATGGAATTGGTTTCATCTGATTCTTAGAACTTTCATTTTTGAGCCTTTTTGAACCCGGTCAGGCTCCTGAATCCGATTCTAGATCACTCAACTCACACTGCAGGGGTAACGGGTTTCCCTGGTTTCCTAGGTGTTTGTGTCTCACTAATTATTTTCTTTCGCTAACTCCGACTTCTTGTATTCCATGGGGACATTGTTTCCCTAGTCTTAGGATACTTCTGCCCTGCTAGCTTACAAGGGGATCAAGTAAGTACTTTGAGTACAAGATATGTATCACACCAACAATCCTACGCTTTCTAACATGATATTGATTAACCCAACTATAACAAAGCTTTATTTTCATTCTTCTCGAAGTGGAAGGTAAGGTATGATAGATTTATAACTTCCCACATGAGTTCGAACAAGTAGAATTAGAGTCTGACAAGGTAAAAGGAAAGGAAAACTCGATGGTATTTATGGCTCCCAAATGCGATGAAAACTGCAAGGGAATTGAACTATAACAAGCAAAAAATAAAATTCCAAAGCGTTACTGAAAGACCTTTCCACAAAACGTTTTTCAACAAGCGGGAAAAGGACCCCAAAGAATTTGGGTTCAATGCTTAGTACAAGTTTTGGATACAAGAAAAACTAAAGAGGTTTGCAAGTCCCGAGTATGGTCACCAGAAAAAGGTACGTGTTATAATAAAAATATGTTCGTTGGGACAGATCTGACTTATCCAGCTGTGAAGCCGGTTACATCCTTTTTGATAGCTCAACACGAGGCAACGACTATCCACACCTCAGGTGGTCCTTCATCTGAGGTGGTAATGAAGGGGAAAAAAGAGAGGTCAAAGACTTACAAGAAGTCTTTCTCAAGACCACGTACCCTGGGTGTTGTCCTCCCTCAGCTTCCTGGATGGCCAAAATGGCCTGGGGGGTGAAAAATATGGACAGTAGGATGAAAATAAGCTCGCTGATTTTTTGGACAGCGAACCAAATAAAGAGAACAACGAGTTGTTCACTCCCTTAAAGTGTTGGAAAATGGCCCAGAATGGGTCCCCGGGGTAAACCGATGTCCTAAGTAATTAACCAATGGATGCCTCAAGTGAAAGAGTGCAAAACAAGGGTGAAGCGTGAGATTAAAAGCTACAACCAAGTCCTTTTAAATGGCTGTAAATTGTGAACAACAAGCTATTAGAAGCTTTTAAGACATGGAAACAAGCCTCAAATGGCTTGATACCCTCGGGGTAACCCGGGAAATGATCTCGGAAGATTGTTAAATCAAAAGGGGGTTGTAAAAGGGGATGAAAAACCTTTTTACAAGCTGTTACAGCTATGATATAAGGGAAAGTATTCACAACTTCAATTTTTGGTTCGTGGGTAAAAGGTGGACTAATGAAAGGTTGACTTTAAAAGTATTTTATTGGTCAATTTTTATTTTTTTAACACATGCCTTGGCCACCACACTATTTTTAAGGTTATCTCGATCAGGAAAACACATCTCAGGACTGTGCCAACCAGTATAAGAAGAGTAGTCCTAGAATACCATAGTGGTTAGGTTGAAGAGTGCCCCATGCAGTTCAGAGAAGCAGGGGTTAGCCACTTATTTTCACTGGCGCTTTCAGGATCTTAAAGCTACTTGGATGGAAGAAGGATACCTGGGAAAAGGAAGAGGCCCAGGACCCCCCTAAAGGGATTTTGTTGGAAATACTAGAACAACTGAGAGGGGGGGGGTGAATCAGTTGTTTATAAGCTTAAACAATTTTATGCCTTTTAAACAATTATTAAGATTTCTTCATGTGTCAT
>ML787843.1:536302-546384 GCA_009831015.1 Picea engelmannii | reverse complement strand
ATGTGAGGCTGCTACCTCTGTTTTACAAGCTGCAACTTGTTTGAGAGCTCCAACTCTCTAGTTTCTCTAGCACCCACTAGAAGGAAGCACCAACTCCCTGAGTACTCCAGCACCAACTGGATGGAAGCACCAACTTCCTGAAATTTCCAGCACCAACTGGATGGAAGCACCAACTTCCTGCTACACAGGCTCCAACCTACATAACATAGAACACCTGTTCTCCCTAGCACCACCCTGCCACCCTGGTTTCTCTGGCTGCAACCAGATGGAAGCTACAACTTCCTGTGTTCAAGCACCCACTTGAACTTCTGAGAACAACAGTCCTCCCGAGCACCTCCCAACCACCCTTAAATATGAAATAATGAATACACACACAACTTATGCGTATAAATCACTTTTTACCGTTCTTTTTATGTTCTGTAATTCTTCTCTTCCTTCACAAGTCTACTTCTGCATCACGTTATTTTTCCATTATGTTCTTCTTCTCCTCTGCCTGTCATTAAATTTCATGCTCAGCATCTTCTCCTTTCTCCTTTCTAACTATTTCATTCTTTTTCCATTCAGAACAGCCAACCCAATTCAGTCTCGCTCATTTTCTTTTATACACCATTTTTTAACGATTCCACTTCCCCTTCCAATGGGAAATCCGAGGACATCTGTCTTGGCAACTGAAACGCTAACCAATTCGTCATCATAAGTCCATTTCACTTCACGAATTCATAACTGAAGCGTTAATGTGTGAGGAATAACAACAACCCTCCGATCAATGCTTGATCCAACAGTTCAGATCCCATCGGGATTTCACTCATCGCGAATTCGACATTCTCATTGTTGATGTGCACATGTACTCGGAACCCCCGATTTTCCGATTCCCGATATGCTCCTTTCCTGAGCTTTAGCCCCTTCCAGCTACACAATGTTCCATGTGACCGTCTATCATGTGACTATCACCATACCTCTCATCGGGGTTTCGGGGTTTCGCACTTCCTGATGTCGAGAGTTTCTCACCTCTCCAATCCCCAATTATCGATGTGCCCCTTTCCACGCGCTAGCCCTGCTGGCTATAGGCCTTGGCCCCATAAGATCGTCAACACATGACCTCGGTCAAACCTCTCATCGGGGTTTCGACGTTTTCGATGTCACTATGCACATGCCTCCGGGATTCCCGATCCCCGATTTCCCGATGACAGAGATCAACGGTCCAGATCTCATTCTTAATCCAACGACTGTGATTACATCACAAAATCGCATATCGCGATTTCGGAGTTTCTATTGCAGTGTGTTCTTGACATATCAAAGTCCCGATTGCCGATGCCTCTACTGACGTCACACGTGATTTGGCACGTGTTAGATCCTGCCATGTGTCACTCTGATTCATGAATTGTATGTGCCTGAAGTGTTAGATCTGCCTGACACCTGTCATTATCTGGTTGTGCCACGTGTCCCTAGCTGACATGGACTGCTGTCGTGAATTAGATCGACGGTCTAGATCACATGTTGATCTGACGGTTCAGATTCAGTCAGGATTTCGCATATCGCGAAATCGGGGTTTTAGTTGCATTGTGTTCTTTGCATTATGAAATCCCAATCCCCGAAACTCTGATGAGGCCTCCTGGCTGTCACGCGTCCATACGAATGAACGGTCCAGATCCCTGCTTGATTTAACAGCTGCGATCAAATCGCGATTTTGAGGTTTTCGTTGTCATTGTTCACGAGACTCGTGAAACTCCGATTCCCGATTCTCCGATGAGAAAAATCAACGGTCCATATCTCAAGCTTGCTTTTAACGGTTGCGATCAAATTGCGAAATCGCATATCGCAATTTCGGGGTTTTCGTTGTCGAGTGAACTTTTCATATTGAAATCCCGATCCCCGAATCTCCGATGGCTTATCTCCCTCACAACTTCTGCAGATCTGACGGTTGTCGGCCTTTCGGGAAATTTGGATGGGATCCAACGGTCACTGGATCTTTGTCTTCCTTCTTCTTTGTAAACTCTTGCTGCTCTCGTTTTCTTCAATGTTGTTCCTCCTGAGCTTTTACGTCCGAATCCCCAAGGGGTTTTATCCTTCTTATCCCGCCATCTCCACTGTTGCCATTAATGACAACAACCATAAACACGTATTCGTTGCTTGTTCAATATTTGCCAACAGATTTTAGCTGAGCTTACCCAAGTAGAGTAATATTCCAACCAAGCTAAGCTAATCAACTCCTTGATGGTGTGGTATTAAGGAAAGACCACTCGACTTGTACTAACTAGACAACTTCTGAGGGGCTCCTGATGAAGACTCCCTCTCTTTGACTCTTAGTATCTTACAAAACTGAAATTGCTTGAAATGAAACACCATTCCATCCATGTGGTGAGTTCACGTCTTTCTTTCACAAGCGTGCCTCTTGGTTACTGAATTTAAAATCTATCTAAAACTATATACAGAAAACAAGTAAATAGGTAGGTGACATATATGTCACGACTAAATAATATGTATATGTATGTATCTAAATAGTATAAGTTTGTTTTGAGTGTATGGGGCGAACCCCTGAATTGTTTTCAAGTGTTTTGCAGATTTTTACATGTATTTAACTTACTGGTTTTTGTATGGCCCCTTTAGGGGAAGCCACCTATAGATTAGTGAATGAAAAATGATACAATGGAAATATGACAAGATTAACTAATTACACGTAACGATTACACCATTCAACCCAAAGGAATGGGTTAAGGCTCTTTGCGAGCGGCAAGGCCTCCATGTGCATGAAATCCCTAACTAACTCCTTATATGGCGATTGGAAGTTTAGTGTTTGAAATTTATAAATGGTGATGATTATTTATGCAAGTATATATCAGATGTTATGAACATAAATTCACAAGTAAACTACTCAAGTTATCTACACAAAGTAAGCATATCAATATTGGTATGTGTGCCAAAAATTTTGGAATGAGTGCAAGTGATATATAAAGTGAATATGAGAGTGATTGGGTAGATTTACCATTCAAATTCAATGTTTTTATTCACTGTCATGCTGACACATTTGCCTCAAACAAGTCTTTAGGTGGTCCCCAACCGCTTAGGAGAAGAAGAATAGGTGATCGATTATGTCCTTGCAGGCAAACAACAAAATTTTAGTATTTATTTATGGAAAAACTGAAATAAATTTAACATAAATTTGCACATAAAAGGTATATAACAACCAACTAAGATGGTTGTCCCGTGGGGGAAAATTGACCAAAATGACCAATTTTCCTATTTGGGACATCAAGGTTAATGGTAGGAAAACATAACAGAAATATACATGAATGAAAAGAGAAAGCAAACAAGTATGAACAACAAACTAAGGGGCCTATTTGAGGGTTTTCCTAAGGGGCCCTAGGACTACCAGCCACTAGATAAGGCTGAAAATAACTGAGTAATTCAAAAAATCTGCACTAAAACACATCAAACAAGTTAAACCAAGCTGTTAGAAAATGAAAGTAAGCAAGTTAAACCCAAGGAAGCAACAACAAACACCTAGCTAACCAATCCCTCCTAGAGATAGCTAACATAACAAGCATTTAATCCTACCTCTCAACCCTTAACCAACAAGTGACACATCCAACAACTAAAATCTAACTAGTATCACACACACAAAGAGTCTTGGAAAATTTCAGCAGAGCTTTGTTACTATATTCATCCTCTGTTTTAAAATTCCAACCCTCTTATTTATAAAGGAGAGGTGAGGGCTTAGGGTTAGGTCACACAACACTTTTCACTTTTGGAAAAGTGACAAGTGGACCAACCCTAAAGACTTTTGTCTTTTCACCAAAAAGTAATCCTATCCAAAAGGTATCTTATCCAAAATGGATCTTATCCTAAAGTGAACCTTATTCAAAAAGGGAATCAAATCAGATTTGATTTGGCCCTTTAATTACATTATATACATGCCAAAAACAAACTTATGCGAGACTACATATTACAAAAAGTCATTTTGCATTAAATTACAAAAATTGATATGTCAACTCATTATTTTCCTTGGGATTTGTGCCACCCCAAAGACTCTTTGATTTCTTCCATATTTTGCAGCTGTAGATGAGGTGGTTTAGGACAATTCTAGGCCATCCATGGCTACCGGATTCACTAGGATGAGGCCCCAAGGTGTGTGGAATTTGTAGAGCTGCTTAGGAGGGAAAGGGGCCTTTGGTATTTGGTCGTTGCAAGTAAGGAAATACCCGTTATTCAGGAACTTTTCAGACTTGATTATACCCCCCCTTTTCTTCCTATAAGTTTCCCTGTGAGCTGGCTGAAGCATGGCTTCGATTTGGGCTTGTTTCGGTGAGGGGACCCACTGGGCCTAAACCTTGAGAGGCTCATCCCCTATACAAAAATACCAAAAAATTGTTCTTTATTGTTCCCGTGCTGTATCTCTATCCTCTACCTTTCCTATGCCTTTTTTTTGGCGCGAATCCGACTTCGGATGTGTAAGATATGGCCCCAGGAAGGTACGCGGAAGGAGTCGATCGGGAGACTGATCATGGAAAATTTTGAAGTTGGGGAAAAATTATGGGCTGGAAACTAGAATTTACAGGCTGCTACAGGCTTGCATACTTGTAGTTGAAATGGGTTTTCCTCATCCGGCCCAATTTGGCCTCGGAGACCCGCAATTAGGCCTCTTTATGGTGCATGCTTGTCGAGCCAATAATGAGTCCATGTTGCTCTGGGTCACGCCACTGCAAATATGGGATGAATTTATGGAGGTGAATTCCATGGATACATTCTTCAATTCAACCCAGTTGTTTCAACTATTCATGGGAGAAAATCGGCCTTCGTATGGTGAAGCTATGCAATTAAAATAGGCTAGTGACCCTTAGGGGGGGGATTTAATTTTTTAATGTATAGTTTTAAATATGTAAATAAAATTTATTTAATTTTATTGTAAACCTTTAATAATATATATATATATATTACATATATAAAATACAGTTAAAATAAATTTTTTTTTTAAATTAAAAACAAAACTTCAATACATATAAAACTATATATAAAAAATAAAAAATAAAAAAATTAAGCCCCATATAAAACCCCTTACATGGCACCCGTGGTAGTCCATATGATCAGGCTGAAGTGAAAAAGGGGCCTGCGGGTATGGAGGAGCGGGAGAGGTGAGGTGGCGAGCTGGCGGGAGGGACTGTGCACAAGTGGAGAAGGAGTGGAGAGGAGGGAGGGCTCGCACGCAGTATGCGAAGGTTGTGCTGGAGTGTGGGGGAAGGGGAGAGGAATATGGGAGGAGTGTAGTGGTGGAAAGTGTTTGGGAAGAGGGGAGAGTGGATGGGAGGGCAGCGTAGAGGTGGGTGGTTGTTGTGCACAGAGGAGAGGAAAGCGTTGAGGTGGGGCTGGGAGGAGCAGAGAGGGGGTAAGGGGAGGAGCTGTGGTGAGCAGTGGTGGAAAGGGGCATGTGCGAGCAGAGGAGAGGATAGGTTTGGAGGTGGCTGCGCACAGGGGAGAGGGAGAAGGGAATGGTGGATGGGAGGTGAGGGTGGGAAGGGAAGAGTGGAGGATCATGGGTCGGTGCGTACGTGAGGGAGGAAGGAAGAGGAAGGGGCACGTGCAGGTGGGAGGAGAGGAGGGTAATTGTGTGGGAAAGGGGAGGAGGGGAGGAGTACAAGTGCATGGAGGAGGAACAGGGGTTTAGAGAGGGTTGAAGGAGGTGAAGAGGAGGCTAAGTGCACAGGTAGGTGGAGGCCATATCTGGTGCATGCAGGTGGAGGCCAAGGTGGTGGTGGTGAGGGGGTGGTGGTGGTGCCCGAGTGGTGGATGGGTGGCCAAACACCCCCAAAATTAACGTTTTCTTGAAAGTTTTTACAAAGTGAGTTTTTTACATAGTCTTTTAGGAATGGGAGGTCATGGGTTCAAACCCCCTCCCCTCCCTTTGAATTTATGGGCCATTTCTGGGCTTTTGGGGTAGAGGAAAAGGGAGGGGGTTGTGGTTCAAATCCCAGGGCTTGCAAATGGCCATGCACATGCCTGCAACTTCAACCCATCTCAGAAATTTAAACATGTAAAGGGGCCATGGAGGCTTGGGCCTGGTACCCAAGAGGCGTTTGAATCCTCTCCCCTTTACATATTTTGCACACAAAACTAATTGATTTCAACAACCAGAAAAACCAAACTAGAAAACATGATATGAAATCTGAAGTAGTACTGAGAAAAACATCCCGAAGGCAGAAATACACTCTTTTATGCACACATTTCACCACACCCAACAAGTTTTTTTTCTTCATTGAAATGGGACTAAATGGAGGTTTACCTGGATCAATGCCTGAAGACTGTTGCATGGTGTTGGATAGTTTCTCAATGCAGAGTTTCACCTGCTTCCAGGAGACCTCCTTCTGCTTACATGGAAGCATGTTGTAGAGCTCCCCCTCCCCCTGCCGAAAATGCCAAAATGGCTTGAGAGAGGGGAGAGGGGGGGGGTTTGTATTTTCCAATTTTCAAGAAAAAATAATTTCCCAAAAATTGCATGAGGAGGTTGCGTGTGTTCTCCTCTATTTTCCATAATTTCTAAAAACAAATTATATATTTTTCCAATTATTTTTTAATATTTCTTGAAAACCGTGCAAGTCAAAGTTTGACTTTAACTTTGACTTTGACATTGCTGCTGTCGACTTAGCCCCAAAAAGTTGCCATGTGAGACAGAATAAGAATTGGACGCAGGGCATGTCGTTGGAAAGGTCTCAACGGGCTCATCGTGAATATGCCATCACCAATCTGAAATAATTCCACCTCAACCCTCGATTTCAGCTCAGAACAGTTGTCGGTCCAAAAACCCCTGACTTGCTAGTGGGCCCACATGACACCCAATCTTGCAAAAGGCACCAAATCGCCATACAATATCCAATTGAGGAAACAGTGATACCGTCGAAAAGGTATCGATGAGTAATTTGATGAGGTAACCATATATTTGTGTGTTGGGGACATTAATGGTTGTTTATCTATCATGAAACCCTGCCATGCAAGCTGGTTGTCCCCCTTTGCCCGAAATAATTGACCAACTCATGATAGCTCTAACTTGGCCATCCGAGGTTAGAATGAGAAAAATGAGGAGCCATTAGAAAGGTATATGAGTCTATTACATTTTTAAATCACTGAATCTCTTATTTAAAACTATTTACCAACACTTTTTAAACCCCTAAACACTGCAACCAATTTGGTGTCTGAAATTGGTCATGAAATTGCGAAAGCTCGTTCTTACCAACCGCGGGTTGAAACCAAGCATGAGATATACCATTGGAAAGTTATATCACTTACATACACCATGTATAGGTTTTATTTTTCTTTTGAAACAATAATCTGAACAGAATCATACCAGGAAGTCACAACTATTGGTTTCAGCCATTCAGGTGACGCTAACTTTGCGTCCTCCATACGGGGTCATACGGACTCGGAATCAGGCTCATGATAGCCCGTTAGAAATATTTTATTGATTCCTAGAACATGGAATCATTTTATTTCCTTAATTGTGACAATATTTCATCTTATCCTTTGCGAAAGGACACCATACCTAAGGGACTCACCTAGTGAAAGGCGGAGGGGGCCAACGTAAAAATTCTTGTAAACTGTGTTCTTAGCTCATGAAACCTGGACCTAAAAGTATTGACATGAGGAAGAAATGGTGTGGGAGAGTTCAAAACCCTATGAAGGTATCCAAATAATACTCTTTCAAGGGCATATGCCATAGTAACTATGACCCCTGCCACTATCTTCGACTAGAACCATAGCACCAAGGGACATTTGTGGAGAAATGACTATGTAAAACACCATGTTGAGACCAGAGCATATTTTTGGGTCAAAAGGTAGCCAACGTGTCCTGTAGGATGAAAATTGTCGGTACTTGGATAGTCAAGAATATGAGAATGGGCCCCTTTCTAGCACAGGACTTTGGATGGTCACCCCAAATTGTTGACCATTGGATCTGAGGGTGGACATATCTCCATCGTTGATTGAAGGGTGTTTCTTTCATAATTTGTATGTGCAAGGAAAACTAAAGGACTATGACGGGAAGAAATCCAAGAGGATATCTGGATAACTGATCGATGAGAAGGAGAGATCAAATCCCAGCTGTTTATTTTGGTTATAACCCTATGAGTGGAGAAGGACATGTTCCTGTGATGTAATCCCAATAAATACATTGTAAACATGTGTCTACATCCTAGGCCTCAGATCTATCGATCAATATATCTGAACCATTCATTAGAGAGGGTTGGTCGCAGTGAGTGGTGGTCCCGCTGGGGAGGGAACTCCTATGGGAGTACTTAGAGGGATGATCAACACCATATATTAGTGAAAGGAAGATCATATCCTAGCCATTGGTTTTGAGCTATAATCTTATGAATTGAGGAGGACCGTACACTCAATGATGATGTATAAAATTTAAATTGGTCCACGTGGAATAAAGATATTTGTCCACATGTCACATGGGCATTGTTCCACGTGTCAAGTACAAACAAGTTTTTAGGTAGGACCTTTTATTGTATTATAAGTTCCATGTGTCAGGACAACTGGAAACCGACATGTATAGAGGTGGACGCATGTTAATTTGAAATTCATAGGACATGCCAAGTACAAGCCTCATCGGTTTTGTACCCAAGGACATGTGTCTTAATGCTTGTCATTAGATCTCCATGAAGAGATCCTGAACATTCATTGTAGGGTACTAATCAGAGTGAGTTACAGAGATACACTCCGATGAAGGAACTCTAAGAGGATATCTGGATTTTTGATCTACCAAGATGAAATCGAGACTTTTGATCTTTTGAGATTGAAATATTCTGAGGTGCGACTAGAACTGTTGGATTTGATGATGAAGGTGTTTTTGGAGTAGGCCATTTAGAGTCACTGACTTGGGAGAACTATTAATGGAAGGACCTTAAGGGTGAATGAGGGCCATAGATCCAGGGATGGCAAGGTTACATATCATTCATGAATTTTGGTGGGAGTTCAGTAAAGGCAATATTTAACCACAACACAAGTGGAAACTTCGAAGAGATTGTAGGTCGTTTATTGTTGATCATACAAAACTATTAGATCTACCGAGGGGAAGGATCTTGAGTGCAAATTCAGTCCACGTATCTTGAATAGGGTGGTGCCACATGTCCGAAAAAGACTGTTCCACGTGTCCTAGTGGAATTGGAATTTTAAAATAGATTTTTGTAGGATTGTGTAGGCCATGTGTCTCGCCAGGTGGTAGGAAGTGGTAGGGTCAAGTGTCCTAGGTGAAATCTTTTTTGCCAAGTAGGACTCCACTTATGTGAGGCTAAGGGGAGTGACATCATGATGAGGAGGGGTGTCGACATGTCCATAAAATAACACGTGGAAGCCTGTAATTCATAGATATGATAGAGAATGGGTCCTATCATTTTTATTCTTCAGGATAGGTGGATAATTCCAAACCCTTGGATCTATCGAATGATAGATTTCAACCGTCCATCGTAGGTTTACCAGTCAGAATGAGATGCAGTACTGATAGAAGTTACCTTGCAATGGAGGACTCCAAGAGTGATTGGGGGCCGTTGATATGGGAATCAGCAAGATTAAATTCCAGCTGTAGATTTGGATTAGGTATTGATGGGTGAAGGAGTCATGGTGACATCATAATTTTGTGCCTGATCCAATGAGAAGTGGACATGTGTTAGCAACCGGATGGAAAAACCTCCATACTTAGTGTGAATTTTATAACCACGTCATTTCACATGTCATGGCATGAATAGATCCACATGTCATGTAGACTTTGTGCCCCATATTCGAGATTGGTCGGAGGAGTTTTGGGCCGTATATCTGTGAGAGGGAAGGATATAATCCTAGCCTTTGATCAGAGTAATAAAGGGTAACTCTGAGTCATCCATCAGGGAAACCCAAGGATGGATATGGGTTGTTGATCGGAGGTGTCCAGGACGTAGGACAATCATCCGATTTGTCGATTTGACATCAAATCCGAGCTCGATCTGCGTGGGGAGGCTGGTCAAAGACCTAATTGTGCCCTAAAGAGCCTCTTTTCACATTCAAAAGAGGTTGCATAATAACCCAATGCTTGGCTATAAAAAGCCATGAATGACCAC
>ML787843.1:522402-536252 GCA_009831015.1 Picea engelmannii | reverse complement strand
CAAAGAGCCTTCCATTGGAGAGGGAAGGGACCCAAGTCCCCTTTCTCCATTGTGTCTTTGGATTTCATCTATCAGACCAGCTAATACATTGGTGATATTGGTCCATTGTTACTTGTTTTTATTTTTATTTTCATGCTCATGTTTTTATTTAGTTTTTGGCCCTTTTGCTGTGCTATGGATTTAATCCTTGTGCCATGAATGCCTGTTTTTTTGTGCTGATGATGCAGAGTTCTTGTCGTCCTGTGCGGACGAAATTTCAGTGATAACAATGGGATCCATTGGTGTGAGTCCGAAAGAGATGAGGAAGGCATCTTAATAATTGAGCAGGTTAAGGAATCTAAATGATATGAGGCTATTGTTTTTCCAATTTCGATGATCGTTAGATTGGCTGAAGGGAAGGCCATTGGAGTGGTCCGATCGAAAATAGTCTAGAGGAGTGAACTGTGAAGGAAGGACCCCGAGAGAAAATAAGGGCCATCAATCAAAGTGAATAGTTGATAAAAAGGTTCTTATGAGATATATGACAAGATATAAGTAGAATCTGAGTCAGATATCATTGGTGGTGGTAAACCATGTGTATTCCACATGGAAACGAGGTGGATTGTAGTCATTAAAATCCCAAACCTTTGATAGGATGTAACTTTTGATCCGAAGCTTGGTTTTGAGCATGGCGATAGTCATTGAAAACATCTTGATGAGCAGAAGATGTTGGAAATCTCGAGAAGAGGTTTTGATATGATTGAGGAAAAGAAAAATTTTAATACCACATCGCTTAAAAAGGTACATAGGGGGTTGGGTGTGTTACAAGTGGTATTAGAGTGAGGTTACAACACTAGGCATGGATGGGACAAATATTAGTCATAGGAATGGTATAATAAAGCCAGGATGAGGATTTTAGAATGAGTTTCTCCGCATTTAAAAGCTTATTTTTTATCTACACAAATTCCTTGAAGAGGAGGACAATAGATTGAAATGGTACCATGGAAATTCTTGTTGATTTTAGAAGAGTAATCATGTTTTTATTTTTTCAAAACTAATAACTACTCTTACAAGAGTAGGACTAAGTTGATTATAATTAATGGTAAGACCTACAAGAAAAAAAAGGAGCAGAAATGGTAGGATCATATTATAGGATTGTATGAGTGAACTAGCAGTTGTAATACTGCCTACAAGTACAAATTGTTAGAGCCCTGACCTTTGGGATTGTTGTTTACATAAGGGATAAGACCCTTATGAGAAATCCATTATGAATAAAGGAATTTGGTGTGGTTTGATAGGACCCTTGGCAGTATTAAGTACTTCTTAAATAAAAGACTAAATCATGTTTGTATAAGTCCTCATGTCTAGAGGATTAATGAAAAGTTGTAAGGTTAGTTTGTTTGACCTGTAATAAATGAAATTTGTTGTTGAGATAATATAATCAAGCAAAATAAGAAAGATTCATTTGGACTGTTGACAGTCCTTATAAAGGAAAAAGTGACAAGAACATAGGACCCAGTTTTGAGATCATGATTTCATAGGAATGTGTATATACCTATTGGCTTGAGTACATGTTTATACATGAAAATACAAGATATGAATATGTTTTAATGCATATAATAATGAGTAAGAAAGTATGTAACATGCAAATAGACTTATCATAACCTATGGTTTGTTATAGGTTATAGTGTGTTGATGGGACATCTTTGTTAATAATAACCTAAGATTAATAGGTACAATAGTTGCATATGTAAAATGCTCATGATGTCGACTGTCTATTGCCTTATGAAGATAAGGCTAAAATAATTAATGAAAGACAAATGTTAAGGAAGTGTTGAAGCATTTCTATATGAACAATGGTCAAATTGACATATAGAGGTGGATGATAGACATATATGTATGGCTGGGTAAGCTCAAATGTAAGTAATATGGAATTTAGGAAAGGAATTCCCTTGATAAAGGTTTGTTGACAAAAAAACAAGGTGAATTGAGGCATGAAGAAGAGATAGAGATTGTATTTTACTATATTGGGTAATTTCAAAGTTACCTAGTTTTGTATTTTATAAATTGTGGATTTCCTTTGGAGAAGAAGGGAAGGAGTGAATTCTTGATGACTGCTACCATATAGAGACGACAACATAATTGTGAGTACCCTATAAGACTTTTCATATGAATGGATGTAAGATCTCAGGGAGGGATGATATGAAATTTTTTGAAATGTGAATGTGTGTGGATGGCATAGAGAAGTTGCAAGGAGTGAACTTACATGATAAATATCTATGTATGCATGTATATGTTTTAGGACATCGATTGAATGTGTTATAAGGTTGCCTAGTATAAAGGAAGAATAAAAATATGTCTGCGAGGCTAGTCATGCTGATGACTGTAAGTTCTCATTATAAAATAATGATGGGAAAGTAAAATTAGGAATAGGCTGATATAGAACTATGAAAGCGATGCAAATATATGATACATGAGTGTATGTATGATAAAGGCATATTATGACTTCCTGCTCAAGTAGGTTGTGAGGAAATACATGTACTTTCCATATCTGATTAAGGCCATGGATGCATGGTTGAACCTATGTAGAAGGGTCTAAAGTGTAATTTTTAAATTATAGCTTAAGGAGGGTGTGCTTCACCCCTTAGAAAAAGCTAGTGTAAACTGTTAAAAAAAAAGGAGAAAGGGTGCTCTATTGTTATTGATAGAAGGAAATGTGATTGTTCCTTTGAGTATTTCATGAAAGAGATTGTGAATGAATAATTAGTGGAATGATTTAAATGATCATACATATGAAAACTGTAAAGAGTTCCTATGGTGGACACAAAACATGAAAATGCATGTGATTAAGTGCAGGGAAGCACAACTTGAAAGAAAGATGGTAACATAAAGATACATGTCAAAATGTGTATCTTGAGGCATGATAAGAATGCATGTTTATATTCCTTATGGAATATTAGGTAAAACTTTGAAATGATAAGTTAAGGTCACTCAATATAGTGATGGATATGCAACAAGAGAGTTTCATATTGAAGACGTTCCATGTGGAGGAATTGTGTAAATACTCTGTCAGGAGAACATAGTCCTAACAATAATGATTGCTGAAAAAAATTTGACAGTGGGATGCAAATCCTGTTCATGTAAGAATCCTAGATTACATTCAAAAGTATTATGCACGAGTTAAAGTTATGAAAATGAATGTTGACTATCCTGATTTGGTAAATGCGCAGAGTGCACGGGTTCATGATAAATTTTTGAACTAAAATATTACCACTGTAGCATGTTGATATATCCAAGAAGGGTAAAGGTGAACTTGACTAAGATTTCCCAAGGAAGAGAGCAAACATATTCCAAGAGGGATAGAATGCAGAAGAAAATGAGGAAAGGAGGAATACTTTTGTCACTTTAAAAACTATGAATTTCTTAACTGAGTTGTAATCCTTAAAAGAATAGTTGTGAAAACAAGTACAACTTGTGAAAGGGAAAATAAATTGATAAATATGTTTAAATAAATGACCTTGGTTAAAAGCCATGTTATGCAAAGGAAGTGAAGCCTTGGAAATAGTTCAGTAGAATTGAAAATTCTTGATTGTGTAAAGGAGTTGGAAAAAGGGAAGAGTCCCTTAACTCCTTTCTTATTGCTTACTGTGTTTCTCTGGGATGAGAAATTGATATGTTGATTGTGTGTGAATTTTTTTAGCATGATAATGTTGATAGATGTATGATTGTAGAGACAAATAGAAATTTGATTTGGTTTGCACTCAGGGAGACATTGAGGAATATGTGATGGAGTGCATAAAGATACGATAGGACATATCTAAGAATGTTTCACTGATGTAAAAGATATATGTATTTTGTTTAACATAATAGCTTATTTATTGTGAATGTGATGATATGCATGTAATTTTGAATGGTTGTTTTATTCCATTAATACCCAAGAAGGATATGATTAAAGAAAGATAAAATTTAAGGATAGAGGAAGGAACCTCTGGCAACTAAGGATGATTGAGATCCTTGTAAGAAATTCATGAACAAATATGTCATGAATACATTGACCAATCAAAGAGAGATTGGGAACAAAGGTTCTCATAAGCAACACATTGATTAAATGCATTGAGGAGATGCATGTAGTAAGAGAGTGGGCATGTATAGGACTGCCCATTGTGGAAGAAGTATCTCCTGGTACTCTATAGAGTTGTAGAATGATAAAGAAGGGAATTGGGTGGCCAAACATATTGGCACCCCGATTTTCAACAAAGAAAGAATGTTGGAATGTATTCATATGATATTTTCATAGAATGTAAGAAGATTGGAGGACATGATCAACTCAAATCCAGAGACACAGTCTTGCTAAAATAATGAATGTGAACAAAGAAAACCATGTGGTGAGAAGTTGGTTGAGACCAAACATACCATGACAAAGTGTCTAACATAAAATGTGGTAATCTAAAACCAATGCAAGGGCGCATTGTGTGTGAATGTGGCCATGGGAATTGACTGATTCAAAAATCCTTAGACACCACTTATTCTTTTAAATATTTACATACAACATCTAAATTGATTCAGAATAATTCACTGATCGTATTGAGGTGGTTTGCAGAATTTTGATGATGTCCTCTTTATCCAAAAACTCATAAAATGATGATTAGTTTTCTGAATGATGATATGCCACAACACAAAATAAAAGAACTCACATTACATATGTAGATGACATACATCACTTCATATTCAAAGTCCCTTTAGATAGCATGATTTTTATCCATCATCTCAAAATACCAAATTACATTACAATATGGGCTCACAAAATCCAATTTAATGGACTCTCCTTAATTCCTTTACTCAAAACAAGAAAATAAGTTCACCATTGAAATCCTTGCAAAATTCTAAGAAATTTGACTATAAAGTCGACCAAATTCCAAACTGGCTCAATTTCACCCTCTTTAGCACAAAAAACAATGCACTAAA
Organism: Picea engelmannii; assembly: GCA_009831015.1. NCBI lineage: Eukaryota > Viridiplantae > Streptophyta > Pinopsida > Pinales > Pinaceae > Picea > Picea engelmannii. The sequence goes on along the minus strand of ML787843.1, from coordinate 531,308 downwards.
TGCTCATTAATGGAATATTGGACTAAGACTTTTAAAAATGACCTCAAATTAAAAAATAGACCCCAAATTCATGATCCTTGCAAAAAAATGTGAAAAATGAGTATAAAGTTTCCTAAGTGTTTTCATTATACCTCATGGCATGCTTTACAAGACAACCATACTTGACCTCTTCCTTTGCATGAAAATAGAGACATTTGTATGGCCTTGGAATCCATACCCTGCATTGGAATTCATGCCATCTTGGGATCTGTTCAGACATGGAATGTGATTTATTCTTGGGATCCACGCCCATATATAGGCCCAACCCTCCAACCTCCATCCCAAATTTGGAAACTTTATTACTAAATATAGAGGCATACTGTAATAAGAGAGTCTTGTTGGTTGTTATAACCCTAATTTTCACTAGATACCCTTACCTGGCAGCAGGCTATCTTAGGTTACATATTTTGCCAAGCCACTACTGAAACAACTTCTTAAAAACACCCTTTGTGAAGGCATACGTGCCCTGCTCCACTACTGCACGCGTGTATACGCTAACTAGCCCACTACAACCCGTGTATACCTACAAAACAACTAAAAATAGAAAGTTGGTGACATAACACACAATTTCGGGTAAGTTACCTAAATCATTTGACTGCCCATAATCAGTCACTCGACCAAATACCTAGCCCTTTCTAGCCTATAAAAGAAGGGGTAGGGGTCCCATCCAAAGAGAGAAAAATAAGAGTAAAGAAACTTTACCTGATTTTACATTCCCCTTGTCCCAACCTTTTGTAACTATTGTGTGAAGAGAAGCATATAAGAAAGTAGTTGGAGCACAGTTGAAGAGGAGCCTAAGACCAGATTCGAGGAGCAGTGGTCGATCTCACTATTGTAAGGTATTCTTGTGAGATTAATAAAAGAAGTACTTTTCTCGTCCTGCCATATGAGATTGTTAATGTTTAATATGGATTACATTTTGATAGAATCTCTAACCCATTAGTTCTTAGATCAAATACATGTTTGGGAGTTTTTTGTTTGTTTGTTTGTAAATGCAGGTCATCTTTGGGAGGATATTTGCGGTCAAAGAATGACCGAACGGGAAAGGATCTACATCAAACATGAAAACTAAGGTATAGTAACTTGATCTCTTAATATTGTATTTACATATGAATAATGGGGTTATGATGGGGATGATGGTAAGAAGTAGGATAATTTAGGTCATTTCTGATTGCATGATAAAACCCTTAATGCTAGTCCGTAGGGGGATTTCCCCCCCACAACAGAATTGGTGACTGTACTAGGGATCTCTAGGGTTTTCTAGGAATACTTTTGGGTAGTTTAAATTGGTTTTATTACCTTTTTTCTGAGTTTTTGCAAGAGTCTAAATTTGTAGGGATTCTTGTCTTCCATACCAGAACTCTCTACATGATTGCTTGAATGTTTAATTTTCTTTCCGGGAATTTACAGAGGTATACACGGCCTGCAGAAGCCCTGCCCGCGTATACATGCACCCTACCTTTGGACAACCCGTGTATATCCATTGGGCTGCTGAAGTGTCAGTTGCGTGCTTCAATCCAGAACTTTTTAGGAGAGGCAGTCATCCTCTTTCCCTGACAGGAGTGATCCTTCTCAGGGGTTTCCTGATTTTCGTTTTGGTCTCTATGTTGCAGTCTATAACATAGGATAACCTTAGTTTAGCTTTGATTTAACAAAGTTCCCTTGCATTTTCTTTATCAAAATATTTTTCTCTATCTCTGGGGATTCTGGTTTTCAATACCATAACTCCCTGCATGTGTGGGACTATAGTTTTCTCACTTTTTGAGTATTTACAGAGCCATACACACCCTGTAGTAGACCTGCACATGTGCATGCGTGCTCTGAATTTAGACACCACACATATATAGGCATTCTACTGAAGTGACAGTAGCGTATCTGGTTTTCTGGGAGATTTTTTGACAAAGAGAGGCAACCATCCTCTTACTTGTCAGAAGCTAGTCTTCTCAAGAGAATTTTTTATCTCTACCTTGGTCTTTGTGATCACAATCCATAGCCTAGGTTTGACTTTAGCGTAGTTTGCTTTTCATCAAAAGATTGCTTGAATTGTTTTTTTATTTTATTTTTAAGTTCTAAACAAATCTGTGAGTCTTTTATAATCAACCTTTTGAGTTTGGTCAATGACTCCCTGTGATCCGTAGAAGGGCCATAAGTTATCTTTGGTTATTGTTTTCTTTACTTTCTCTTCTTGCTTGCTTCAGAAAAGAAAAACAATGCATGTTCAAATTTCTTGTTTGCAAGCATAAAAGAATTCTTGCTATTTCTTTGTTTGTTTTAGTAGTTAGTAGTTTGCTTTGAGTAATCAGGAAAAAGTTTTCTATCATAAGTTCTTGGTTTTTTTCTTAGGAAAATAAGTAGCTTGTAGTCGAGAAAAATCCTATTTTGAGTTTTCTGTTCAAAGATCTTAGAAAAAATATAGTTTGAAAAGTTGGTTAAAAGTGCAAAGCTGAATTTGTCAAGAAGAACTTATTTTGTTTCCATCTTTTGTTTATCTTCTCTTTCATCTCTCAAAAAATCACTAGTTTCACTTTCATAACCTTTGACTTAAGACAAGCCACAAAAAATTAACGATTAATTAAAATCAACTAGGCTTTATGTTTGTAGGGTCCATTAACTAGTCTAGGCTAGAGCCTTGATTTAGGTTGGAGAGGAAACTCTTCAAGGCTGCAAAACATACATAAGAGTCTGTGCTAGGGAGTGTTAAAATTCCAGTATCGTGAAATTTATCTGGGACCCCCCTCTAACACAGGGGATAAACATGAGGTCACATGCGAAAAGGTAGTGGAGATAACCCCTCCAAAGTCGGACCACGCGTAGTGGGGAACGCATATAGAGGGCTTGTTTTTGGATTCCGTCGATTGCATTTTCCATGAAGATTTGTGGGTCTCGAATCCGTTTGAGGTCCTCAGTTGTCTTCCGGACCACTTTCTTTCGATACCCTTGATAGGTTTTGGGCTTGATACCCTGCTCATTGCGGTCCACCCGACTATCGACTGTACCCACCTGCTGACTGTTCACGCACTGGCAACCTAGTTGTCTTTACTTTAGCAACTTACACATGTGACTGCAGGGGTAGACTGTGGTACCTAGGACAGACATCGGGCCACACTTTGTAGAGTACACCTGGAGGGGTCTTCCGTATTCGATTTGCACTTGCACTGGTAAGTTGCTCTAGTGTTGGTTGTTGTAACTGTTCTTCCAACTAGTTAGTGATTTATTGTTTTACCTCATAAGGACCTTTTTTCTAGTGTGTGATGGTTCTTGAACATTTATAAATACTTAGTGTGTCTTTGATCTTCTCACACAGTGGAATATCAAGAGCTCCGCCGGTCACGAAGGCTTCTTGGCCTGCCACCGATTACACTGGAGCCACCCCCGCCGCCGCTAAGGAGAAAACTAGACCAACAAGGGTCTTACGAGACGACCCGGATGCAGGAGACTGTGCCTGAATCCACTCCGAGAAGAGAACACTTGATTCCATAGGAGCCCACTAGTTTAGGCCTTGGAGCAGAATATCTTGGTCCATCAGTAACTCCAACCACTAATTTTTCGACGCCCACCATCGTACAGATTTATCCTTACGAGTGTCAAACAGTGCCACAAGCAGTAATGGAAATAAATGTTGCCACTTCTTCTAGGAATTCTCATATTCCCGCTATGATTGTCACCATAGGGGGTGTTCCACCTCCTAATCCACCGTCGTTGGTCCAGGCCACCATGGTCTCGATCGCCTCTACCTCGAGCAGTGGTCTGATTCTGTCTATGGCGGTGGACACTACTCCTTTCACCCAGAGTGTGACAAGCCCTCTGTTTTCATATAGGATGCCTAGCTCGGGTACCAGCCATGTACTTACCTACTCCACTTTATAGACTTTAGGTCTGGGGGCAGGGATCTCTAATGCTCCTCTGCAAGGATCCATGGGGGGAACTTTAGATTCCTATAATGATTTCCCTTACAGAGGAGGTCATATTCCTCCTTCATCCCCTTCGCTCGGTGGTGCTCACCAGCATTCAGTCAGGCTAAACACACACCATAGTTCATTTGGAGCAGGGAGTCAAGGACTACCTTCTCATGGCATATCGGTAGGTTCGACACCATTTTCCTTGTTCGTCATGTTTGGTAATAACGCTTTCTCGTCTATTGCTTTCCCGACCAAGGGAAACCTCGGTTATGGACAACGAAATCCTATGTAGGGTACTATTACTGCACAGGGGAAAAACCAAAAAAATTCCTTCCGCACAAGGACCTTGGAACTCATGGCAAGGATCATTTCCCTCGTTAGGGATGTCGATTGGGGGAAACCCCTTCTACAATCAATGGAACCCCGGGCAAGGCACAGGACTTATGCCCATGTGATCAGCATGGGGCAACCCTTCCCAAAGTCCTTCGAATGTAATGCCCACCCAACCGTCTATGTCCTATTTCGGGAATCGGCCGATGATGTCTCCGCAAACACAGAATCCGTACACTAGTCATGGCCATGGTTTTTACCAGAACCCTGACCAGCAAGCCAACTTTTCCTGGCAACATGGTGCCAGTCAAACTCCAGGCCCCTTTTTCCATGGTTATAACCAACAACCGAAACTACCGTTTCTGGAAACTTTGCATTTGTCGGACTTGACAAGGTTGTTGAATGAGCCTATCTATCACGATTCGTGTTGGCCTCCTATGCCGACCAAGTTGCCTTCGAACATACCAAAGTTCGAAGCCAAGCCTAATGAATATCCAGGAGATCATGTGACCACCTTTCACGTTTGGTGCTCATCTAATTCATTGAAAGACAACTTTATAAAATTGCGTTTGTTTCAACGCACTCTCATTGGGAGTGATGTGAAATGTTAAATTATGCTTGACCACTCAACATACTCTTCCTTCAGAGAATTGGCAATAGATTTCCTAAACCATTTCCAATTACCTTTGAGATACGACGTCGGCACAGAATTGTTGGCTAATTTCGAATAGACTAAAGCGGACCATATCTCTGATCACATCCGAGAGTGGAGATGCCAGAAGAGTTTAATTAAAGTTCCAGTCCCACCAACATTCCTTCTTGAGTGGTTCCTTAAGTATTTGGTCCCATAGTTGTCCAAAGACGTCGCAACATCGAGAGTGTTCTCTGAAGAAGATGCAATCATGAGAGCTCAACAACTAGAGCTGATTTACTCTCAGTCTAGTTTACTGTATGAAATTTTGCCGGATGCGCCACGGTCAATACTTGATAAAACCAAACAACGAGCTGGACCACATCCTGATGGTATTGTTGGTTCAGCACAAACAAAGCCCGTTGATCAGCTGAAAAAACAATTGTAGCAATTGTTAATACAAAAAAATGTGGCCAGCCCGACCACTGGTCTAGCTACTCCCCCTACTCAAACGTCGGATTTACACAGTGTGCAATCGACAAATCCAAAGGTCACCCAACATCCTGATGGAAATAAGAAACAATGAAAGAAGGGTAAGGGGGATAATAAACCCACTGATAATGATGGAGGGGGAAATACGGAAAAGAGAAAGGAGAAGTATCCATGTAACTTGTGCACGAAAGACCACCCGACTCACCAATTCCCTCGACTTGTGGAGGCCCAAAAGTTATTGTCATAGCAACAGCCTGCTGTGTTAACGAACCCATTTCAACATGGGCAAAATTTAACTCAATCCTATCTAAGCACGGAAGGGAGCAGTCAAGGACCCCCTCCATATTCAAGTAATCCTTCATCCGTGAATGTGTATATGATGAAAGGTGATGCCTATATATCAACTAGAGCACATGACTATGAAAATCCAAGCACCTATGAGAAAGGTAAAGAAGCCGACATCCCATCTCTTTCTCTTCAAATTGAGAATATGTTGGGTGAAAAAATTACACACATCCCAAAAGGTGCATTCAAGAAAGCTTCTCATAATCCAAGTGAAAGGGCCACCCATAACTACTCTTTGGTGGAGGATTTGTCTCAAACCCCTTGTGCAATGTCAGCTTTGGAAGTCCTCTAGAGCTTCCCTTCCCAGAGAAAGGCTCTGTTAGCCACCTTAGGATCTGTCGAGACTTGTAATCCAGGTACAATCATGCTTGATACCACCGACTTAAAACCTTGTCTCCCTTACCACGTAGGGTTCCAGATAGTAGTGGCTTACACCATAAAAAAAATTTGCTCGGAACATTTTTCACACGGTGGTTGATGAGGGCACCTCGACATGCGTAATGTCTTTGGAATGTTGGAAGGCCATTGGCCAGCCCGCTTTGTCTCCATTACCAACTCTTCTTACCACTTTTGATGGTCGTTCGTTCTGACCACATGGCATCATTCCCTCTTTCCCCATGCAGTTAGGAGGGAAGACCATGTGTGTCGAGGTTGAAGTGGTTGATGTGTCTCTCGACTACAATATATTTTTAGGAAGGAGTTGGACCTATTCCATGCAAGAAGTGGTCGTTACATTCTTCCGGGTCATGTTGTTTCCACACAAGGGTCGGATCGTGACCGTTGATCAGTTGTCCTTCTCCTATCCCGACCCTTCATTGGGGGCATCCACGGTCCCAATGATTGATAACCCTCAACCCGACATCGTCAACATAGGGGTTGGTTTGTGCCCACATTTTATGGGTACTTTCGATTACCCGCCTCCTCAAGGTGATGTTAAGCTCATATCAAACCAGCCTAAGGTTGAGATTTTTCAAGTCTCGTCGTTTCGTATGACTTACTTCAACTATCCCTAGATTATTCCTTCCCCATCAGCCATGATGGAAGGGACAGGGCACCATGGTATGGCCATGCCCTTGTCCACGGTAGAAGTTGCGTACTCTATAGTCCAACAAGCTTCCGTTGACCCCGATCCGACTCCCGCACAAGAGTTAGATCCAATCGAAGAGCCTATTTGGGCTCAAGGTTCCCTTGAGGATACTGATTCTTTAGACTTAGTATTACCCTTAGACGAAGCGATTATTGAAGCAATGACAAGTCCGAACAAACCCTGGGATGATTTCCATCACATATCTTACTTCCTCCCAAAGTTAAGAAGAATTGAAGCAGGGGAATTCACTATGACTATGACTGGAGATAGGTCTTGTCCTATCAATCCCTTGGCTACACATGTTGGTTATGCCGAGGGTAATATGGTGTTGGTTTTCACTCTTTCCCTCCTTGGGTTATCCAAGTTATTGACCCAAGTTTCATTTCGTTCAGGTTTCCAACAAAGTCTCTAAAACTATTGGCCCTCTTGGTAAACCAGAAGGCAACACAGTACCCAGAAGGCACTACGCAGTCTCAGTCAAGGTAGCTTTAAATGGGTGACTGTAGGACTCAGGTGTCTACAGCCTAGGACAGAGTAGGAGATAGAGGGTTTCTTGATTAAGTCTTGTACCATGCACTGTTACTGTAATCTATTTATTATAAAGTCGCATATACATATTTCTCAGTATAACTCAAATAAATTGCAAAATAGATTCATAACTGTGTATTGATTCATTTATCAAACTTTAACCATTCATTGTTCAAAGAAAGTAAAGACATGCATGCATTCATTATATTGCATAGATATTACCGTGGTTCACCCCTCCCTGGCTATGTCCAAAAATATTTGGCTCTTGGCTCTTTTATTATGGTAGTTCTGCAATGTTGGCGCCATGCATTTACAATTCTTCACAAAACCGAATAAGATCTCTATGAGGCGAACTAGATCGCATTAGGCTCTATAGCCTGTGGTCTAATCCTCATATCTACCTTTCCCCCTGCTCAACAACTTACCAAAAATTGGTTCATACCGCAAAACCCATTATATATATAGCATCCTCTTATGCGTCACTACAATCTTTCAAACCCTCAACAACAATCAGGATTCGACAACAATACACAACTATGAAATCGATAGTAATAACAACAACCCTAAATGATACTTTCCTATCTATATTTATAAATTTTGGGCTCTTCATCCAATTACAAAATATTACCAAAACCCTAACCCCTCTTATGCTAGGTATTTCTCCCATGCACGTGTTGTTCTTCCTCCAGCTGTCGCTTTCCTTTGTGCACGCCTTCTTGCATTCGCGCGTGCTGATCTCTTGCCAGTTGTCACTTCAGTTATTTGCACGCTTTCTTTCCCATGATCGTTATTTTCTCCACTTCGTCCTGGTGACAATAGGCCCCCAACACTGAGATGTGACTCGTCCTGAGTCACCTAATTTCACTGAGATTCCTCGATCTCCCTGGTGATCGTCTGGAACTTTTCTTGCAATTATGTTGCTTGTGTCAGTGCCTGCGCGGTTTTTTACTTGATGGTGTCGACTGTGTGAGTTTCCACTTCCTCGCTCATAAGTCCTGTGCATTCTAAACGATTATGTGCCATCTGTGCTCTTGCTTATTCTGCCTGCGCCAGTACTTCTGCTACCCATTCCTGCAACAGTTCAATTTGGGCCTGCCGCTCCTGCTTTTGTGTCTATGCGGTGATAAGTTTGTTGGAAATATGGCTACAACAGAGATGACGCAGATGATCAAGGTTTTCATTGATGGAAATCGATTGTTTATGAAGAACAGATGCTGAAACACGCTGCAATACAAATGTAAACTGCCGCAACACAAATGCGAACTGCTGCAACACAAATGCAAACACAGATGCTGAAAAAACAGTGCTGAAACAGCGTTGGAACACAGAAGCTAAACGCAGATGGTTAAGGTTGTCATTGATGGCTATAAAAGAAGAATGACGCAGATGATCAAGATTGCTTATACGAACACAGATGTTGCAACACCAATGCGAACACAGATGCTGAAACACGACTGCTGCAACACAAAAGTGAAACATGTTGAAACATAGATGCTGAAACACGACTGTTGGAAGAAAACACAGATGCTGCAACACAAAAGTGAAACATGCTGAA
>ML787843.1:492887-515756 GCA_009831015.1 Picea engelmannii | reverse complement strand
TTAGTTCTTGGATCGTTGCATTGATCCTTTCCTCCTCCTTGTCCAAGTGTTGGACCTATGGATCCTCTTCCAGCCTTGTCCACAGTTGCGCTGCTTTCTCCAGCAAGTCGGCTACCGTGCTGACTTGTTTTTCTAGCTCCTACAGTTGCATTGTTTCTTCCTTCTTCCTTCGCTCCCTCACTGCTGGTGGAGTTGTCGGTCTAATTTGTCTATGGAGAGCCTCGATCTCCTTTTGATACTGCTCAATTTCCTGCGCAATCTGATCGATCTTTTCTACGGTTAGGAGTTCATTTCCTTGCGCAGTAGCTGGAAGTTTCCCAAAAATTTCTTCCACTCTACGTTCCAGCTTTGTTCTACTTTCCTTCTCCTCCTGAGTTTCAGCTTTGGCCTGCGCACACACTATTTCCAACACTTCCCACTTCTTTGTTGTTTTTTGTAGCTCAACCAAGTTTTTGTGTGTTCACGCCTGGATCTCGTGGTCAACGCTAACCTGTAATTTGTATAACACCCTTGATGGCATCCTTGTCAAGAACAATTGGATTTGGTCCAAATCCTTCAGTGGTGTCTGGCCCACAATCTCGTCCATTCGTAGCATGCTAGGCTTTATATAGACCATGGAATGTGCATGTGGTGTTAGAAGAACTGGATCACGTTCTTCTACCTCCACTCTTTCTTTGTCCTGTGTTGTTGATGGCTCTATGCCTCTACTACTACCTCTAATCTGGGCTTCCCCGAACTTCTTAAGGAATTGTCCCAATTTTTCCAGTTCTTTCTGCATTTTATCCCTATGGTGCGCTGCATGATCAAAATCCTCTGCGAAGCAGTCCTGGACCATTCTGGAAATCATCTCGCCATCATCCTTCGTGATTGTATACTATGGTGGTGGTTGTTGTTCCTTCATTTTCTTGCGCGTGCCTCCTTCCTGTAAGGTTGGTCTCTTAGTTCCCCCTGGTTTCTGTGTGATGGGTTTCGCTGCAGGTTCTTGTGTTTCCTCAGCCTGTTTTTGTTGTCCATCGGTTGGCTGAGTGGTATTTTTATTCCCCTTCTGGCTCCCTGGCTATTCTGAGCCTGATAGTTTTTTGTTGGCGAACGTTATCGGGTGATCCAAGTCTCCTGCTCCTGGTTGCGCTAGGATAGCTCCAAGTGCTATCGCTGAGGCATATACATGTACATGGAATGTCTTGTCCCAATCTAGAAATACCAATATTGGTGTGGTGACCATATTTTCCTTCAAGGTATCCAGACCGTGTTGGCACTCGTCGTTCCATTGATACTTTGTATCCTTCCTTAAGAGTTTTTCCATTGGCGCTATAATATGCGCGTAGCCTTTGATGAATTTCCTATAATATCTCGTATGTCCTAACGTGGCTCTTAGATGACAGACTGTCTTTGGTGTTGGTAGGTTAACAATGACTGCGATTTTAGCCGGATCCACTAGCAAACCTTGTTTGCATACTATGTGTCCCAATAGTATCCCAAAAGGTGTTCCAAATATGCATTTCTTGATATTTAGTGATATCTTTCATTGTCTGTATTGCTCTAACATCAGTCGTAACACTTCCACATGGTTTTTCAACAGGCTATAAACTATCCAGTCATCCAGGTATACTTCAACAAATTGGTGGATGAATTCCTTAAATGTTGCAATGACCACTCTTGAAAATATTGCAGGTACATTCTTCAGTCTGAACGACATGACTGTATACTGATAAGATCCCCATTATGTTGTGAACGTGGTCTTGTGTCTATCCTCCTATGCTATCTTAACATGATGATATCCTGAGAATCCATCGGTGAATGAGTAGGCTTCGTGGCCTCCTATGTTCTCAAGTACTTCATCCGTGAATGGTGTGGGAAATGGGTCATGTAGGCATGCATCGTTCAACTTCCTCAAGTCGACGCATATCCTAATCCCTCTTCCCTGTTTCTTGTCCTGTACTACCATCGGGCTTATCCATTCTGATTCTTCTACTGGTTTGATGATGCCGACCTCAAGCATCCTATCGATATCGTCTTTAACTTTTTGTTTGTAGATGGGATTCAGTCTATATGGTCATTGCTTAATGGGTCTCGCATATGATCTTAGTGGTATCTTCATTTCTCCTAGTTCTACGACTAGTCCTTTCATCTCTGTAAAGGTTGTGGGAAACAGATCGTTGTATTCGCGCAACAATTCTGTGATGATTTCTAGTATCTATTCATCCTAGTAGTCTCCAATGCTGGCCATTTTGGGTTGCTTGGCGGTCCATATGTTAACCTTCTTTAGCTTGATTGGCACAGAGATGACCTCTGACTCTAAGGGTGGTCCTTCCACATCTCTCTTGCCTTCAAGTTCTTCGATGTGAATATCACGTGGATCATCCTCATCCGGTGCTTCTTCCTGTACATGGTAGCATGACAGTAATTCCTTATCTGTCCACTTATTCTGTTGTTGTACCTCTGTGATAGCTTCCATTTCCAGTGATTTAATGAATATGACGTCTCTGATCTTTTTCAGGGCCGTGTCTATGTTGGGGTTCTCATGGTCAAATGAGAAAGTGACTGTAAATTTTTGTTGGAGTGTCACCCATGTCTTGGTTCCTTTGCACATTTCCTGATCCATATACCAATTTGTTGGTATGCCCTCGAAAGTATAAATGAAGTGGTGAGACCATTCCTCGGCTGGCGTCAATTTCCATAGCGTTTTGCATGCCTCCAAGTGTTCTTCTGAAGTTCCTAGTCCATCATATTCCTGTTGTTTGTTACCTATCTATTCTGCGCTAAACCTTATGTGCATTAGTACCAATCTGTGATAGTCTCTTTGTGTGCTCCCCACCTTCTTGCGGGTGTCTCTTTAAGTGCTAAATCCAGTGCTAGCAATCGCTGGTTTTCTAGTACTTCGTCTTCGTATTGTGTCAATAAAGTTTCCAAATCATTTAGCCCATGAAAACTAGGTAGTTCTCTGATTTTTGTGCCCATCCACCTTACTGCACGGTTAATCCTGGCACACCTCCTCGTAGATACTTCATGTAGTCTTTGCTACCAGTTTTCTAACCCGGTGTCTGAGTCTGTTGTGCATGAAGTAATGTTGTGCCAAATGAGTACCCCGTCTGCAGTTGGGTTTATATAATCCGCATCGCGCGCAGTTGTTATGTACAACTGGAAGATCTCTTCTAAATTAGACAAGTGGGTTCTACGAACCTCTCTCCTTCTGATGGGTCGAGTGGGGCTATGACCCTATAGTCCCCTGACTCAAATGTCATTTTTCTAGTTTTTAAGTTGATGATGGCCTGATTGTCAAATGCCCAATCTAGACCAAGTAGCGCTAGATAAGGTGTTGTACCATCCACGATTTCGATGACTTCAAAGTCTTCCTTAGTGCACACACCATCCAGATCTACCGTCACTCCTTTCAATATACCTATTGGCAGGACCCTATGTTGATTTACTAGCTTTAATTGAATAGTTGAGTAACCCAATGTTGGTTCTCCCATGCATTTCCATGTAGCTTTTGCTAGTACGTTCACTTCGTATCCTAGATATAGTATAATATATCCCATATTGAAATCCCCAATGTTAGCATTTAGTCTAAATTCCCTACTTTTTCTCCTTCTTGTGTGTAGGTGGTTAACATTTTTCAGTTCTGACTTTTGTTCCATCTCACTGCTACATTTTTCTAGGATGTTTTGCAATATTTTGACAGATGAAGGATCACTTAACACTTTGATGCATGATTACAAAAAGTATTTGATTGTACTTACTTGTTCCTTGGGTTGTATTGTGTTGGTATGATCCAATGATGGCGACATTTCATATTTTGGAGCTTCCTTGCTCTGCTATGCAGTCAGCGTGATGTCCTCCTTCTGGAATTCTTGTCCAGCTTCTATAAATATCTCCTTCTCCTTCTACGCGTCGAACTGCTTCTTGGGTTCAGGGTTCTTCCTTATCCATTGATTTTGCACTGGTTCCTGTCGCACTGCGTCATTCCCTGTTTTCGTTCCTTTGCGAGTAACTATGTTGATGTTTCGTCCATCATCTCTTGCTTCGGCTGAAATCCATTGAACATTCTGGTTGTTTTGATTCCTTTTTGCTTGAATCTTTACAAGTAATGTCGGACATTCCTTTGTATCATGGTATGATGTGTGACAGTACATGCAGGTTGCTAGTAGCAGTGGGCATTCATGTGCATAATGTCCTGGTTGCTGGAAACTGTGACATGTGACTGGTCCTCTACCGCATTCGAAACCTCCTCTGGCTCATCCTGCTCCTCTATATGGTGCACGATCTCCTCGGGGTGCATTATATTGTGGTCCCTGATTATACTGCGTGGTACTGTACTAGGGTTGTGTCGGGTTATAATGCGGCTGTGCATTATTGTATGGTTGTTGTGTAGGACTGTAATGTTGTTGTGCAGTGTTGTATGGGGTTGGGGCTGGGTTGAATGGTGGCGCTACTTTCCTAGTCATCATTTCATCCTGTACCCTGTATGCATCTGAGGTTCTTTCCTGCATCAGCTCCATAATTCTGCAGTCTTTGTTGTCATGGCCTACCGATTTGCAGAAGGTACAATATGAATTCTTTAGGATGGTCTAGTATTTATGCATCATTGTACAGTGATAGGGGTCATGGCCCAGTTTCTTGCATATTTAACACCATAGGCCTCCTTGTGGTAGTGGGTTAGGCATGCCTTTTCCATATACTGTGCGAATGTTGGGCACTCATTCTTATGGTGTCATTCTATCCTGCAGGTAGTGCACCAAATAGCTTCTCATTTGTCCTTGTTCTTATTCTGGTTCAGCTGAAATGTTAGGTTCTTTAGGTCCTCCTTTAGTTCTTCGATAGTTGGGCCTGTCTGTTGGTACTAGTTCTCTTCCAGTTGCAAGGCTGCCTATAGAGCCTCTGCCTGCGTCTGAAACTTCTGTTGGCGTAATGGATACTTTAAGTGTGGGAGTGGTGAATTGACAAACAGGTGTCGATGCTGCATATCGGTCATGAGGTATTTTAACTTGCCTTTTAATCGCTTGAATATTTGATCAATATCCCATACCGATTCTCCTGGTTTCTGTTTTATTTCAATCATCTTGTTCATGTACTGATCCTCTGAGCTCAGCTTCTGAAACTCATTTATCAATAATTTCTTAATGTCGTCCAATGTCTTTGTTGTCCCAGGAACATTGTTCGTGTCTAGACTCATATACCAGTCTAGTGCATGGTATCTTAACGTGATCACTAGCTGCGCGAGTTTGGTGTTTTCATCAGTGATCTACTTTGCTTCCCATATCTTTGTGCAAATGAATAAATGCTTCTCAGGGTCTTCTGCTGCTTCTCCTCGAAATTATGGCAATCTGATAGTAGGATCAGGTCCCGCCATTCTAAAAATTGCACTGCTGCCTCCTCCACGTGGTGTATATACTTGACTAATATTACCTAAAATGGCTCCTCCAGTTGTTTCTCCTTGTGTAGATGTACTTCCTGTTGTCAGACTTCCGCCGAACTTCAATTTTCTAAATGGTGGTGTTCTCTTTGGTGTGTTGGTCGCACATGGGTTTATGGGTTCTACACTGACATTGATATGGAACGGATGGTTGTCTTCTCCTCCTATTCTTGGGCCTCTTGTTTTCCTCTCATAGGTGGTGCACAGGATTTCCTCAATCTGCTCTATAGCCCAGAGATCCTCTACCTCTTCCTCATCACTCGCCAAGCCCTCCCTTTCGGCTACGACTCTCTTCTTGGTGTTTATCTTATATCGGTAGGGTGCTCCACTATGCGTCATGCCTGATGACACCAAGATCCACTTGAGCTGGTCATCATCCATCAAGATCGGGTCTAAGGGTTCCTCCTTTGTCTTGTCTTTATCCGACCCTCCTTCCATTCCTCCTCTCTCTGTTAGTGCTTCCCCCCTTCCCCCATGCACACAGGGAAGTATAGTTTTATGATTCCATTGTCATCACACCTTTGTTATATAGCAGTATCTTGATTGAAGTATATAGGGACCAAATGTACCTGCCTCTAGGTCCTTGTAGAAATTCTTTCTCGGTGGCTCTGTATGACTTCGTTGTGTCTACTGCAAACTCTGTGATGAATCTTGCCACAATACTATCCAACCAGAAGTCTACTGCACAAGTGAATTTGCTGTTCACTTGTTGCAGCTATTGAATCTGTACTGGGGTCCAATCTAGCTGTCGAATCCGGTTCGTTGCATGGGTATCTTTCAACCGTAGGATCCACTCCTATAGTAGATGTGGAAAATCATAGAAAAATACTTCGTGTAAATCCGTAAAGACGTATTTATCCAGGTATTTACGCGGTGTAATTCTAGGGTTTCTATTATCTTTATGTGTAAACTCTAGCTCTTGAGTTCTCAACCAGCCCTTGATTTCTTCTCTCATGGGGTTCCAAGGTATCAACATTCCATTTTAGTGGCTCATTGTTCTCCGATTTGGCTTCTTCAGTTCTCTTTTACTCTATCTTGTCTACTCAGTCCTTTCTTGTTCCTCTTAACATGGCAACAAAACCATTTGTTGGTTCTCACTCTTACCCTCCTCAAGTTATCCAAGTTATTGACCCAGGGTTCATGTCATTCGGGTTTCCAACAAAGTCTCTAAAACTATCAGCCCTCCTGGTAAACCAGAAGGCAACATAGTACCCAGAAGGCACTGCGCAGTCTCACCCAAGATAGCTTTAAATGGGTAACTGTAGGACTCAGGTGTCTACATCCTAGGACAGAGTAGGAGATAAATGGTTTCTTGATTAAGTCATGTACTGTGCACTGTTATTGTAATCTATTTATTATAAAGTCGAATATACATATTTCTCAGTATAACTCAAATAAATTTCAAAACAGATTCATAACCGTGTATTGATTCATTTATAAAACTTTAACCATTCATTGTTGAAAGAAAGTAAAGACATGCATGCATTCATTATATCACACATATATTACCATGGTTCACCCCTCCCAGGCTATGTCCACAAAGATTTGGCTCTTGGCTCTTTTATTATGGTATTTCTGCAATGTTGGCACCATGTGCTTACAATTCTCCACAAAACCGAATAAGATCTCTATGAGGTGAACTAGATCACACCAGGCTCTATAGCCCATGGTCTAATCGTTAGATCTACCTTCCCCCCTACTCAACAGTCTACCAAAACTTGGTTCATACCGCAAAACCCATTACATATATCGCATCCTCTTATGTGTCACTACAATCTTTCAAACCCTCAACAACAATCAGGATTCAACAACAATACACAAATATGAAATAAATAGTAATAACAACAACCCTAAATGATACTTTCGTATCTATATTTATACATTTCGGGCTCTTCATCCAATTACAAAATATTACCAAAACCCTAACCCCTCTTACGCTAGGTCTTTCTCCCATGCACATGTTGTTCTTCCTCCAGTTATCGCTTTCCTTTGTGCATGCCTTCTTTCATTCACGCATGTTGATCTCTTGCCAGTTGTCACTTCAGTTATTTGCACGCTTTCTTTCCCATGATCGTTCTTTTCTCCACTTCGGCCTGGTGCTAACATATGGAAACCATTGATGAAACTATTCCTATTAATATCTCCAAAACCCATGGCATCATGGAGAATGTTTTCGTCGAAGCCGACTGTTCCCCCGAAGAGATTCAAATCTACACGGATTTATTTAAAGAATTTTGTGACATTTTTGCTTGGTCTTACGAGGAAATGCCAGGCATTGATCCAAAAATCGTTGAGCACGAAACCACAACTTATCCTGACACTAAGCCAGTCTGGCAGAAGCTTCATCCGGTTAATCCTAGAAAAGAAACAACTATTAAGGTTGAAGTAGAGAAACTACTCAAGGCATGTTTTATCTACCCCGTCCATTTGACCCAATGTGTGTCAAATCCCATTCCGATCGATAAAAAACAGGGTATGGTTCGCATATGTACCGTCTTCCATGATTTGAGCAAAGCCTTTCCAAAAGATAATTTCCCCACACCATTTATTGACCAGATCATCGATGAATGCGCAGGTTGCGAGGATTTTTCTTTAATGGATGGTTTCTCAGGATACAATCAGATACATATCAAACTCGAAGACCAACACAAAACAACTTTCATTTGTCCATGGGGTACATTCGCTTATCGCAAGATGCCTTTTGGTCTGAAAAATGTTGGAGCTACCTTTCAACGGGCCATGTATTTTGCTTTCCACGATCTCAAACATATAGTCGAGACCTATCTAGATGATTTAGCATCACGATCTCGTAACAGAACTGATCATCCCACGCATCTCTGACTTATCTTTGAGCGATGTCACTACTTCCGGATTCGCTTGAATCCAAAAAAATGCAGTTTTTAAATGACGTCAGGCCATATGCTAGGTTTCATCATTTTGACAATAGGGATCATGGTCGATCCTCTCAAGGTTGAGGCAATAGTTCAGTTACCTCCCCCGTGTACAATCCTTCAACTTCAGCGTTTACAGGGCAAAGCGCAATTTTTACGACGTTTCATCGCAAATTATGTCGAGATCACAAAGGGCTTTATGCGTTTACTAAAGAAGGACGTTCCTTTTCATTGGGATGAAGCTGCTCAACACTCTTTCGATGCTCTTTTGATGTGCCCTCATGACTGCCCCTCTGCTTCGGCCACCCAATTATAATAAAGATTTCTTATTGTACTTGACCACAGTAGAATCGAACATCGGTATGGTCTTAGTTCAGAAGGATGATTTTCTCGCAGAATATGTGATTTATTACCTGAGTCGAGGCCTAGTTGGATCGAAACTCAATTATTCCCACATCGAGAAACTTGTGTTGGCAACTATTCATGCTATCCAACGGTTCTGTCATTATATCTTGTTTCGCAAGACCACCGTCATTGCCATTGTAAATCCGTTTCAGTACGTGTTGACATGACGAGTAATAGGTGGAAAGATCAGTAGATGGATAGTTGTCCTCCAGGAATTTGACTTAGATTTTGTTTCGGAAAAATCCAAAAAGTCGTTGGTATTTGCAGAACTCGTTTCGAAACTTCGGGTCGAGTCAGGAGATGTTATGCCCAAAGAGTCACCTATTCAAGGAGACATGCTTTTTATTGCATCTTCGGTCCCCTGGTATGGAGATATACTTGTCTATCTCCATACTTTGAAGTGCCCCACCTCTGCTTCTCGTGATGAGCATCACCGCATATGCCATCAGGCTAAGAACTATCTCATACTCAAAGATACTTTGTATCGTCGGGGTGTAGATTGCATCCTTCGTCGATGCCTCACTCATGAAGAAGCATAAAAATTTTCTTAACGATTGCCACACTAGAGCATGTGCCAGTGATTTGTATGGGTTGGCAATAGCCCAAAAAATTTTACGAGCCGGTTACTTCTAGCTGACATTAATCAAAGATTGTATTACATCAGTCAAGAAGTGCCACCTGTGTCAGATCTTCTCTTGGAAGATGAGGTCACACCCCGCTCCCATGTTTCTCATCATCAAAGTTCATCCTTTCACCAAGTGGGGGATTGATTAAACTAATTTCAACCCTCCTTCAGCAAGGGGGCACCGTTACATCATCATAGCCGTAGACTACTTCAGGAAGTGGGTCGAAGCTATGCCAATGTTCAAGGATGATGGAGAGACTGCAACTCTCTTTTTGTTCAACCAGATAATAGCAAGGTTTGGCGTCCCAAGAGAGATTGTCACTAACCATGGCAGTCACTTTAAAAACCAAATGATGACCGAGTTGACATCAAATCTTGGGTTGCGGCAAGAACATTTGTCACCATACTAGCCACAAGCGAATGGTCAGGTAGAAGCTGTCAATAAATCTCTTAAGACCATTTTACAGTGACCGATCAATTCGGCCAAGTCAAATTAGAATTTGATGTTATACTCAACATTATGGGCCTATTGAACATCTGTTAAGATAGCAACCAGTTTCTCACCTTTTCAACTCGTTTACGGGCTGGAAGCAGTTTTTCCTATCAAATGCCAGATTTCATCTCTAAAGTTGGCAGTACAGTTATTGCCAGACACTTCACTGCTTGAAGAGCGTTTATTATATCTCGAACAACTCAATGAGAAATGTCATGATGCAGATTTATCTAACGAGTCTCACAAACAAAAGTTCAAGTGTCAGTATGATCGGTCCGTTCGTCCTCAGATTTTCTCTAAAGGCGACCTTGTCCTAGTCTATGACTAAGATAAGGACCCCTTGGGGGAAGGCAAATTCAAACCCTTCTGGTTCAGACCTTTCATCGTGAAGGAGGTTCTAAAGAAGGGTGCTTATCGTCTGGTTGACTTTGAAGGAAATGCCTTAGCGGAGCCTAGAAATGGGCTCTACCTCAAGAAGTATTATTCGTAGGTGGGTTGCCTTGGGTGACTTCTTGTAATATATGTATATTACTTGTACATCGTCTTTCTTGTAGTTTTTGTCCTTTTTGTTTTATGGATGTGTCGTTTATGATTTCATCTTTTGCACTGTGGCATATTTCAAGTGAATCAGAGGTGTTCATTGGATTAACGGATGGTGCTAGTCGACACACTTGGAGTCTTTCTTCCGCAGCTTGGGTAATTTACACACCTCAAGGCTAGTTGCTATCTTCAGGAGGTATCTGTCTAGGTAACACCACAAACAATGTCTCTGAATACAGTGCAGTTCTAGAGTTGCTTTGTGACGCCTTGTTGCATGGTATCTCTCACCTCCGGGTCTATTTAGACGCTCAGCTGGTTGTGTCTCAGTTAAATGGGGTTTACCGCGTTTACGATCCTACTCTACACTGACAGTTCCTTAGGGTACATCTCTTAGAACAAAGTTTTGATTACATTACATACATCCATGTTCATAGGAGATTGAATCAAGTTACAGATACTCTAGCTAATCATATATTAGATTGGAATATTGCACACATGTAAAGAAAATCACACACACGCACATGTAAATAATTTGTAGAATAGATGTAATCTGTAAAGACTGAAAAAGACATAAAAACACATATATATATCAAAAAATGTATTAGATTACATGAGTGGGCACAAACGCCTCAAAAATATGTCCAGTGAGAGTCACAGGGCTTATTACCTCAAAAATATACAAGTAGTTCCCTCGACACAGAAGCAGTCCAGCCTAACTAAGGATAGGGCATGTTGTCCATGTTATACTACAAAACAATGTTTTCCAAATGCTAGAAAAGCTGGACCCAAGTCTGTGGCACCCCAACTACATAAGGCTGCATAGTCGGCAGGAGATCCTCGATCTCAGCCATAGGTTGGCTGTCCTAGGACAACCCACGTATACGTAGGGCCGACCTTTGTAAAGATTAGTGCCCCCCAAAAAACCAACAACAAATGCATAAATAAAGAATTGAAATGAAAGAGGGGGGAGTATGTACTTACTTGGTCCAATCAGAAGCTTGTTCCATCCACTATAGCTCCGGGAATCAATTCTTTTGGCAAAGGGGTGTTTTTGGCTCCACGGTCAATTTCTCAATTCACAATGGTGATAATGAGCTGCCAGCTTCTATCTATAGACTTTTTGGCCCCTTTTTGGCCCCTTTTTGTCATTTTTTGGACCCTTTTGTCATTTTTTCTAAACTAAAAATCATTTAGCATGGTTCAGAAGTTTCTTATGGATTGTTACGATAGGTGTTACTTTGGGTATTGGGACACTTTTTGGAGATTTTGGGTCATTTTTTAGGTCTTGTGGTAAAAAGTCATTTTTCCAACTTGTCGCATTTAAGTTAGGATTCCACTTCCATTTTCTGCATCTTGTTGACTTTTTCTCTTTTCCATAGGATTGATCCCACCGAATTGCGACACAAAACCATCATTGTTGCTTTAGAAGTGTCATAATTTAGTGGTAGATCCTACCCCTTCATGGATTCCCTAGGTAGATCCTGGTTGCATTTTGGTGTCCATGATGTCATTAATGACTATAGGCTTGGGAGTCCTTGTTAGTTTTGTCCTGATTATGAGTTATAGGCCTCATTTGCATGATTTATCATCACTTTTGACCTTACCCTCAAGACTCCCAAACAATAATGGGTCTTCTTTTAAGCCCTTTTCAGACCCTCTAAACATGAAAATATTGTCGAGCGATCTTGTTGCCCTTCACGCTCGTTAAACTGAAATTTGAAGGCATGTCTGTACGGCGGTACTTTACCCCTTCTTCGGTCCAGATAGTCAAATGTACGAACAAAGGTATACTCTAGGATCCTCGATTCCCTAGAAGAGTATCCTCAGGTATAATTTTAATCCTTTTTGGGCCCGAGGGACTAAATTTACGAAAAATATGCCTCCATGGAGTCCATAGTTAAGATCTTTTCAGACTCCCTAAAATTGAAAAGATCACCGAGCGACCTTGTTCCTTCACACTCGTTAAATTGGTCCAGAAGAACATCCCCTATGGAGTCCATAGTTAAGCTCTTTTTAGACTCTTTAAAAGTGAAAAGATTGTTGAGTGATCTTATCTTTTTCACACTCGTTAAAATGATTTTGAATAGACGTCTTTTCAGTGCTAGTTTACCCCTTTTTCGAGTCGACTAGACTACTTTCGAAAAAAGGTACCCGAGTGGAGTCTTATTTTACGTTTTTTTAGACTCTCTAAAAATGAAAAACCGTCGAGCTTACCTTCTCTAGGCTCATTAAAATTACATCGAAGGACGTTATCATTGTGTCTTGTTGACCACACTTGCATTCCTGTGTCTTTGGCCTAATGTCAGCTCCATGTTACTCTCAACTGAACCATCTAAAGCATGCCTTATAACGCAAGCCTTGTAGCAATTTGCCTTTGCGTCTTGACACCTTGACCCCTGGAGGGATTTTTCCGAGTATGTCTTCTTGCTCTAAACATCAGTCTGGTCCTTGCACCTAGAACTAGTATGTTTGTGACACTCGTTCCTCCTTTGTAACGTAGCATTCTTTATTCTTTTTCAATCTTTCCAAAATTATTTGAAAAAGACAAAAAAAAAAAAAATCAAATATACCCCAAAAAGAGGAAGGGAAAAGTATTTTCTTTTTGTTGGCAGCACAATGAGTCACCCTTGGACAAAGCACATCCTTCCATTTGTTCGTCAAGATTTGGGATTTAATATGACCTTAGGAAGTTGTTCTCGCTACATAGAGATGTGTCCTCCTTTGTTTGGTTATTCTTCCAAACATTTGGAGAGTTTGCATTGCCTCTTGCATCGTAAACTTATGTTAATGCCATGCTGCCTGAGTCTCATCATTTGTCGTTCTATTGTCCAAGGGAAGTTTTTACCAAGCCTGATTTATCCCTTCTACAGTTTGTCTCTTTTCCTCATGCCCAGCCACCCAAAGATCCCAATCAAGTCAATGAATCCCTCAGTCTGATCATCAAAATCCTCTAGTCCATGTTCGACGAGCTGTCGAATACCTCTAGGTACTGAATTCGTACACTCATATTGCACTCCTACCCAAGTTTTGAAGATTTTGAAGTTGTTGCTCAAGCTCTGAAGACCTCATATCTAGCGATCAGGCCTTATCATCTTCTAGAAGATGGATACTATGCATGTATATCTTTTTGATTTCGAGATGTAGATCATATATGTATTGCTCGTGGCTACACTTTATATAGTTATATGACATGGATCTGCAGTGTATTTGATTGGAAACCATGATTTTATTTTCATCCCGAGCATGGGTATGCCTGCCTCGGTGAGACAATTGTTATTTTTCAGATGGCACCTCCCGAATTCTGGTCCTTGGGCTCACTTTTTTCGTATGATTGGTGAATATTGATAATGTATTTCGGCCATCATATGCTCTTCTGACCTCACACATTAGGGGGCATCTGTTATAGCCCTAATTTGCACCATATACCCTTACCTGGTAGCAGGCCATATCAGGTTACATCTTTTGGCAAGACACTATTGAAACAACTTCTTAAAAACATCCTTTCTGAAGGCATACACGCCCTGCTCCACTACTGCACGTGTGTATATGCTAGATGGCCCACTACATCCCACGTATACCTACAAAAGCACTAAAAATAAAAAGTTGGTGATGGAACACACAATTTTGGGTAAGTTACCTAAACCATTTGACTGCCCATAACTAGTCACTCGACCAAATACCTAGCCCTTTCTAGCCTATAAAAGAAGGGGTAGGGGTCCCATCCAAAGAGAGAAAAACAAGAGTAAAGAAAATCTACCTGATTTTACATTCCCCTTGTCCCAACCTTTTGTAACTATTGTGTGAAGAGAAGCATATAAGAAAGTAGTTGTAGCACAGTTGAAGGGGATCCCAGGACCAAATTCGATGAGCAGTGGTTGATCTCACTATTGTAAGGTATTCTTTTGAGATTAATAAAAGAAGTACTTTCCCATCCCTCCATATGAGATTGTTAATGTGTAATATTGATTATATTTTGATAGAATCTCTAACCCATTAGTTATTAGATGAAATACATGTTTGGGATTTTTTTGTTTGTTTGTTTGTAAACGCGGGTTAGCTTTGGGAGGAGATTTGCGGTCAAAGAACGACCGAATGGTAAAGGATCTACATCAAACACGGAAACTAAGGTATAGTAACTTGATCTCTTAATCTTGTATTTGCATATGAATAATGGGGTTATGATGGGGATGATGGTAAGAAGTAGGATACTTTAGGTCATTTCTGCATGCATGATAAAACCCTTAATGCTAGTCCGTAGGGGGATTTCCCACCCACAACATTGGCACAATGGTTAAATCATTAGTATATTATCTCGGAGGTCTTGGGTTCTTTCCTCCATATGCGTATTTGTTTGTTTTATATGGTATATAGTCATAACCATATACCATATATATATATATAATATATATGTGGTTTAATAAACCTCTGTGCAAAATATTCGGTTATAGTTTTAAACTATATGGTGGCATATGATATGGTTAGCCCCCTATGCAATTTTAGTACATGGTTTCAATACACTACATATTAAAAAGAGTTAGGGTTGAGGGTTTAGGCCCTTGGCCCTTTTAAACTTCCATTTGAACCTTTTACAAAGTTAAATATGTATAATAACATAATAGGTTAAGAAACATTGTGGTGGGGCATTGGTAGTGGGGCTTGTGTAATACCTTTGGGAGGTCGTGGGTTTGACCCTCGTGGACTCCCAAATATTTTTAATCAAGCATACCAATATAGTTGAATTGAAGGTCAGCACGTGGCAGCCTCTCATTGGCTGAAGCTTACCATGTGTCAACATATGATTTTACCACTTGGATGTACGGTCTACCAACACATCTGTCCAGACATTGTACAAACAGTTCACGTGGCATCTTGGGGTGTGGCCATGTCATCATCGTAATATGTAAAAATGTGCCATGTGTCACCCTTGCAGTGGTGACACGTGTCACCCTTTTTATCCCCTTTGAATTTGACTTTGACGTGTTTGACTTGAACTCTGACTGCTCATAACTTTTGCATGTGAGCTCCATTTAAATTGTCGTTTATGTCATTGGAAAGATGATGACGAGATCTACACAATGATGTACCTTTATTGGTCATTTGATATTATCAAATTCTGAGTGTTTATGGATCTCTTGGGACCTATGTGAGCATTATGGATCCTCCTGGACATCTATGAGCATTCCTTAGATCCTCTTGGATCATTGACACATTGATTAAATTAATTTAACAATGAATTGCATTTGGAAAATTTTGGTATGTTGAAATGATGAATACGTAAGGGATGATGTTTCCTTTCCTTTTATTTTATTTAATAAATAAATGTGATGTAATTGTAAGTATGCATAGTTTTGAAGTTGTTTATAAGCCACTGCAAGTGTGCAAGGAAAATGTATGTGCATGATAACTAACAATTTGCTTGGATATATGAAGATGGAATTGAAGGAAATAGGTTCTTGGATATGGCAGTGTAGTAAGACCATGAGAAAGACCAATTCCTACTGAGACAAACTGTTATAAGAAGGAAAAATATCATACTAGTGAGATAATAGATCTTAACTAAAGGGACAGATGATGGTTGTCAAGTTGGAAATCATGGAAAAAAAGGCTCATGTTGTAAGATGAGAGCCCTATGGTAAGCCATGATTTCCATAAAAGATGTTGTTTTGTGGTAACATAGGCCAGAGGGATGCCAAGGTAGAGAAAGTTAGAGGGACACCTCAACTATAAGACTCAGTGAAGTCTCTAAACCTCTTCTTATGTGAGAAATCCTTGGAAAGGAAGGATGGATCTCCCAAGGGATTGTATAGTAGAGAAGGGGATCCCTGAGTCAGGGCCTAGAGGGTGAGTGACCACAAGGAAGAGGAGACTTCAATAATTTCTGTAATCTGTTGATTTGGGATCATGAGCACAATGGGTATGTCAAGAAAAAAAGCGAGCCAAGTTAATGAGAAAACCATATGGATGTAGATCCATGTAATTGGGCAGATACGTATTGTGATTTTAAGAATATTTTCCCTTGATTTTTGTACAATAACGAAATGTTTATGCATGAAATTGTGAACCAATATGCTTGTTGTCTAAGATTTTTGTGGACAGGTGCTAAAATGCCAAGATTCTAGAGAGGACCAGACAAAGAAGAGGAACTATGTTTCTAAAGGAGTTGAAAGATGAAGCCATGGATGGTGTTGCTGAAATGCAAAGAACATTGAGGATGATGTTCCTTTAAGGGGGAGGGGACTATAACACCCCTATTTCCCCTAACCTATGATTATTCATGATTAATGATTTCCATTCCATGGCATGCAAACAATGTAATGTATTATAATTTAATTGTAACTACCAACTAGATGAATGTGGGATGAATCCTTAAAGTAATAGCCATGATACCACTAGAGGAAAGAGTGAGGAAGCCTATAGAGGGGGCTCATTATGCTGAAATAACCCAAACCTCCTTGCTGAGATATTATTTTGAAAATATTTAGACTATTTCCTTAGCCCCGATTCCAAGGAAAAATTAGTTAATGAGAAGGGGTGTTAGTAGAATAACCAACCAACCACATGAATACAGGTATGGGAAATTTTTCTAGGACAACGGAAGCTACTAGCAAGGGGTAAGACAAAGTATGAATTATGCACCCATTTTGACCCCACGGGTTCCTTCTTCCAGAAGGAACAGGAAAATTCTATAACCTTCTTGTGTGGGGAATGCAAGCAGAGAAAAGGAGATTCCAAGGGGGTAGGGGGATGGAAGTCAGGGAGTGAGATTTTGGGTAGAAGGACTGGTCTAAGAGTTGAGGTCCCCAATCAGAGTTGAGAGGATGAGAGTCTGACATTGGGAGGGTGTCTGATAAACCTTGATGAGTCCTGGGCTAGGTGGGTGTGTGGAAATCCTTACCGTATTTCCCTGAGAACCAGAGGAATAATTCCATGGTGGTATCATGGCATGAGGGTGCCCATACTACAGATAATTGTTTCTTCTCAGCCTATGGTTGGGTGGAAAGGAGAACACCCACAGTTAGTTGGTTGGTCACCAATTGTAATAGATAAGTATTTATATACCATTACTTGAACTATAAGTTATGGATGAATGCCTTTATTTTCATTATGGGAAGTGTAAGCTTGTTTAATGAATACATTAGCTATTTCACTGCAAGTCTGAGTACTTGAGTAATTATAGAACAACATGAAGGATTATTTTCTATGAATTTTTTCTTGAATGGGTAGATATGCGTGTACAATATGAAAGGAATTCATGTATTGTGTGCCAATTATCATGTTATAAAATGTGTAAGTTAGGCATACCAGAGTACTCATTAAACTTATATGGTTTTAAGTAGGGACCAATAATTCAGATGATTAAATGATTGATCCCCCTGAGGTGTGTGAGAAAGACTAATTATGGGTATATCCCTTAAACCTGTAAGTCCTTGAATTGGGGAGCTTGAAAGCCATGAAAATCCCATTGGGAGGATAGCCTGAGGTACCTCGATATGGGTATGAAAATGCCTAAGTGCCTGATGGAAGTCCCTCTGTAGTCAAAAAGATTTGATCCCTGTGAAACCTTCTACCAATGAAATGGAAATTTTGCAGGATGAAAACTATCACCCAAATGGTAAGGAGTGAATGCATTATTTGGCTTGAAAAGTATTGTTGAGTTCCTGAAGGCTTGGTAAGCCTTATATAGGACTTGGAAGAAATCCACGAACTACCAAGTTATTAATCAGATGGATACTTGGAGATGAACCCTTGTTTTAATCCTGAAGGAATCGTAGTCGTTGATTCATCATATTGATCATATCTAAACTGTTAGATTCATTTTTGTGGTTGACGTCGGAGTCCGATGACATAAAAGACACAGAGAAATTTAAACAATTGGATTGATGCAACGATTAAATCCTATCCCTTCATCGAAATGCATGGTCATTGGAGTGCTTGGGAGCAGGGTTGTGAAGGAATCCGATGGAAAAGCCTCTGAGTTAATAAGGATTGTTGGATCCATTGGAGGTTCTACCTCAAGCATTGGATTAAGGAAGATCCATCTTGAACAAAAGGAGTGGAGGGATATGATGGCGGTGTGATGTGTCCTACCAATGTGGAAGCCAATATGTCCTAGAGGATGATGGTTTTTGGTACTTTTCTAGTCAAGAAGATGAGAATCGGCCCCCATCTGGTGCATGCCTTTGGATGGTCGCCCCAAATCGTCAACCGCTAGATCTGAAGGTGGACACATCTCCAATGTTGATCGAAGGGTATTGTTGTCTAAATGTTTATGTCCGTGGAAAACTAAAGGACTTCAACAGTAAGAAATATAAGAGGATATATAGACAATCGATCGACGAGAAGGAGAGATCAAATACTAACCATTGATTTTGGTTATAACCCTATGAGTAGAGAAGGAAACGTGTCTGTGATGTAATCCAAAACAATATGATGTAAACATGTGTGTACATCCTCAAATCTATCGGTTGATAGATCTCAACCATTTATTGGATAGGGCTAGTTGTAACACACCGGTTTTTGAACACCATATTAAATATTGTATTTTGTTAAGCTATGAAAGGCCAGAGTGCCTAAACATTTATTAAGAGGCTAGTGTGCCTAGGAAATCTAATGTTTTGATCATTAATAATAATAAATACATCGTTGGCTGGTAGACGGACAAGGATAAGAGTTATAGGGGGATACGATTCCACGAGATAGGGAGCTTGAAGGGCTAAGTGTTTATTTTATATTGCTTTTCTTTACCCATTATTGTCTTAATGGAGAATAACAGTTACATGAGATTATTGGGGGGAAGGCCAAGTGGTTCCTTAATTACAAGAATTACATAAACCCATCCTCAGTCTGTTTGGGGGTTCTCACTCATGTTATCATTCTTGTTCTTCTTCTGGTTTCTTCACTCATTCACTCATTTTTCACTCATGTACTCATTCACTCAATTCCTCATTGTTCACACCTTTCATTAGGATTTCACTCCATTCATTCTACCACCCACTCATCTTTCCTCATTCATGTCTTGGATTGGGAAAGAAAAACGAACTGTTGAGAGAATCCATGGTATTGTTGGTTGTAGAGACTACTAGTGTAATCCAGCCATGAATCAATACCTGCATGCCAGAGATGCTTTGGTATGCGCCCAGTTTTTCTCACAGCTACGAGTCCTAAGAGTCCCAACATGGAGATTCTGGACCAATTGCATTGGAGCCCTGGAAGGAGATGGACATCCTGAGGGATTGCGTGGTAGACAAGGGGGGGTCCATTCTCTTGGGTTGTGCAGGTTGGGTAGAAGAGAATTGGGTACTTGGATTGTTGTGGGTGTTGGGAAGCTTGTGATAGCTTGAGTGATGACTGGTTTGGGAAGCCGAGTGACACTCTGGAACCATCCTTGTGAATTCATAGCCCTGGCTCGTGGGTGACACTGTTCTTGAGAATTGGAAAAATGGTGTCTACGGTTGGGTGGAACTTCCTTGGTCTGCAGCAAATTGGTGTCTTATTTTTAGAAAATACACGTGCTCTCTATTATGGTTATTTAACTGTGTATGATTTATTTTGCTGTGTATTTATTTATCGTTGAATTCAATATTTAGAATATGTATGCTTGTTGCTTATTGTTGTGCATGACATACAGTTCATTTATTTTATTTTATAATAGAATATTGATTTATGCATGTGAACATTTCATGCATATTTATTAATCAAGAATGTATCAGAAGTTGAATTAGTTCCAAAAGGGGACTCGAAGATAGCGTAACCTAGCCTGTGGGTGGTTGGGTACATTAGAGATTGGTATCAGAGATTTTGGTTGAAACATCGAGTTAGAATGGGCCGTATATATTAGAAAAGATATTGCGGTTGAGATCGAGTTATAACCTTGAAGTCGTGAAGCTCAGGAGGAATGGCGTTGCAGAGTCCGCACAGAGGATAGAGTGTTTGAGATCCTTGGTAAGGGATTGAAGCATCATGACTATCCCTTTCAATTCATGAACGATCACCATCATGGGTTAAAGAGAGATATGGACCGTTGGATCAAAGGGTAGGTGAAAGGGGGTTGTCTGATGGAGGCGAGTAGGAGGTTGGGGTAAGAATTAAGTCCCAGCCATCGAATCTAGTTGATCGATCGTCAACCATCGATCGAAGCCAAGCAGGGAAGGAAGGAGTTCAGAACTTCGTAGCTTCGATGATATTGGTAGGTAGGCAAGGCCTGAACTGCCGAAGGCCGAAGTTGTGAAGCCCCTTCAGTCGTTTTATATGATGGGAGGCATGGAGGCATCTCCGTTGTTGATCGTGGTCAACCGACATTGATTACTTTGGGAGTTTTCACTTCAAAAATTTTAAACTTTGATGAACTACTATAACTAGGAGTCCCAAAGCACTGGAGTCATGAAGTCCTGTTGACATTAGATGGAATGGATTACTTCGGGAGTGTTTCAAGCTATCATATCTAGCAAGGGTAGAAGGATAGCGAGGTTTCAAAGCTTCGAAACATCACCACTTCGGTGTTCGGTAGTTCGGGAGTGTGGGGGTCATATGGAGAGAGAAGCCCCGAAGCCTGAAGCCTAGAGTTAATCACAGCTGTTAGCCATGGGAGAAGTGTGAGCCGTTGATTTCAGTTTGTCATTCGGCTATTCGAGAGGTAGCATGTATTGGATTCGGGAAAATTTTGAAGCCCGAAGCTCTGGTGTTAAGCCCTAATATTGGCTCATTACCCCTTAATTGGGGCATATTATATTAGTAATGTTATTTTATTTATGTCGTCTTTAGGCCATTAGTACCTCCTAGTCTCCTATATATACCAAGGAGACATTTTCATTTTGAATCATCTTGTACTTGAACATTTAAGTGGGGTAAAAGGAGGTTTCCCCTCGAAGAGGCTTATTATTTGAAATTATCTCTTTTTCAAGGTGTTGAGTACTTTTTTTGAGGTTTTTCTATGCTATATTGATATTTGGTTCTTAACATATGGTATCAGAGCTCAAGGTCTTGGGGTTTCGCTGCTACATTTGAGACACCTTGGAATTTTTTCTATAACTTTTTTTCTACAATGTTTCAGAAGGAACGTATTGGAGGATATTTAGTAGACGGATAAAGGTACGTTGGGTTCAAAATTCAGCTCCTGGGGCCTTATAAGTTCGTAGATACAGCCTGTACAAGATAGGGTTCTAGAATCATCCTGAACTGAATCATTGCGGAATTTTAGCTATAAATATTTTTATGTAACGTTTCAGACCCTGCACTCTGGAGGCCATTTAAAAAAATTAGTAAGGTATCTATGGTAAAATTTTCATCTTTTGGGTCATCTTACATTTGTAGATACACCTTGTGTAAGATAGGGTATCTGACTAGTCTCAAGAAGGTGTGCTAGGTAAAACAATCATAACTTCTTCCTAGAGTATCCAAATTGAGTGGGACTGGTTGCATTGGATCTTGGACAGTCTGTAGTATTTTGGGTGAAAGTGTTATAATTTTATATCAATTATTTTGTGTGGGGCACACTATGCAAGTGAGATATCCTGGAAAGGCCAAAAATCAACAAGTTGTGGGGAAGTTACCGTAAATTCCACTTGTCACATCCAATTTTGGTCAGACCTGTGGCATTGTAGAGAAGAAATATCAGAGAACTACATAAAAGAAAGTTTCATACCCAGAAGGGCTGAAACTTGGGAGATACAATAGAATAAATATTGTCTAGCAGAACCACCTCAAAATCAAGGTTCAAAAGTGATACTTGGCCAACATGCCACCCAAAAAGGGAACTTCTACACCAACTAAGCCTCTAGAAAATCCTACTTGGACTCTTGATGAAGGTGAAGAAATGCGTAGGGACATAAATGATTTACAAAAGAAGATAGTTACAAAAGATGAACTACAAGAGATGATGGAGGGTTTAAAAGGGGAGATCATAGAAGTATTGAAAAATTTCATAATAGAGAAGACACCTGAAACTGAAAATGCATCCCATGAAATTCATAATGAGGACACAAGGAATGTGAATCAAGAATGGAGAAACACCAACTTTGGTTTGAATACCAACCATGTTCCTAAGATTGATATGAGGAAGTTTGATGGCAAGGACCCAATCACATGGATACTTCAGATGGAGCAATTCTGTGATCTCCATAATGTGCCACATACACAAAAGGTACGAATTGCTTCTTTATATTTAGAACCTAATCAATTTGTATGGTATCGATGGATTTGTTCTCGCAAATCACTCGTCACTTGGAATATTTTCACGGAAGAAATGATAGCACACTATGAGGATACAAGGAGCAATACCTTCTTTAGCCAATTGATAAATCTCAAGCAAAAGGGTTTAGTTACCGAGCACATTGAGAACTTCCAAATATTGAATATAAAGATAACCGATATTCCAGATGAGCACTTGATTGATGTATTCATAGGAACTTTAAAGGATACCATTCAACATGAGGTTCGCCTTTGGGAACCCAAATCATTGGAGAATGCATTTAAGGTGGCAAGAAATGTTGAAAGTAAAAATATG